>DWDX01000312.1:0-29667 GCA_018245675.1 Agara michaeli
ATGTGGGATTCTTACCGCACTAAAACCCCCTCGGTGGCCTTCCTCGACGCTGTTGGAGGACTCCGGGATCTCCGTACAGAACGCACCGGAGTATCAGATGGTCCCCCTACGGCGAGTTCAATTTAAACACACAAAACCCCTTTGTTTTTAAGTTTCAATGCACTCACAGAAACATTGCATCAGCCGCGGTCGTCGAGTGATATGCGCATTGCCGTATTTCAAATTGCCGTTTTGACACAAATCTGGCGCTGGCACAGCAGAGGCTGGTATAAATACTCGTTCATTTAGTTTTCCAGATATCGATGTGTCTTTCGTTTTTGCAATATCGAAGACCTCAACAAAAACCTTTACGCCACCCGACGGTGGTCGGTACATGGCCCACTGTAACCGACATGGGTACACGGAAATTGGACAATTTTATTTCATAATTAGCAACATCACATCGATGATTGACAACACACGTCACTCACAATCATTCGGAGCCTTTTGTATTCCTTAGCATTCGGGTTAAGAAATGAACTCGTGTCTGACTCCCTAATTTCATACAGCTCTGTTTGAGTATACATCGAAAACTACTGATACAATATTCAAAGATGACGCAGCTAAATGCCCATTGACCTACGAATGACGAGCATAGTCGTTCTTTAGTTCTGCCATTACCGTGTTTCTATATTTCCTAACGCGTTGAACATAATGTCATATTGCTACTTTCCATAGCAGACAAGTTACTGTTAAGCTCGAAGTCTCGTCAGAGCTGAGCAGCTTTAGCAGAACCGGCGCATTGTGGCGGAATGAGGAGGCGGCGTAGTGCTTCCAGAATAGTTCCATCCTTTACGCACAGAACTTTGACGTCATCACCTAAATATCAAGCCGGCTGTCACAAATTAAATAAAATATCTCGCCTCTGCAACGTATTTTCGTAGCCATTACGACCAATGTCGCCTGAGGCTACGTTAGTAGGTTAACAGTTTTAGTTTTATTTTTCCGTACACTCACTAGGTTTTAATTTTTAGACTTAACGAGTTGCATTGAGCTTTTGTGCCTATTATGAAGATACTAATTTGCCTTATTTTTAACACATGAAGAAAATGTTCTTGAGTAAAAAGCTAGTCTTGTAAAAGTTTTATCACACTTAAATGTATAGACATATAGATAGTTTCACACCCGATACGCAACGAACGGTCACGTTCCTCGCACTGAATATATTCGGCGTGAATGGGAATCGAACCCACAAACGGGCAGTCAGCGTAGCCACCGGGCCGACGGTCCAGTGAAATCGTGGCTCAAAGAGAATCGCGTCGTGAGTGTTGCGCATAATATGAAGCGTGGCGTTAGTGAGGTGTCGCGCGGCCTCGGTGCGACGTATCGGTCGCCGGGTCGCAGCGAGCGACGGGTATTGGCCGATTATCACATTTATTACACTTCGCTTATACTAGTCGTTAGCGCAACTTTATGCCACTTCTCGCCGGACGTTTGTTATTTAAAACAAAATTGATGTTCACACATAGATTAACTATGAATAAAGCTTACAAAATTGTCGGGTATAGTTCTTGATAAGCATTTTGAGCGATGCCAAACATCACTATAGCTCAGTGTCGACGCAAAGTTAAATAAAACGAGTAATGCATTAGTAGTGACGGTGACCGCTCGGCGTCGGGCTAGGACTTTACCCGACCCGAATCATTGTTTTGATTGTCTTACGCGTATGACACACACGTTTGGAACTCACCGATATATAGTTGGAAATAAAAGTGACTCATTAAACTGTACTCGTAAGCGAAACTTAGGTGATCGAAATTTAAAATTAATGAAAAAAGCCCGGCTGTCTTCATTCTGTGTAATCCGTCCTGCAGTTCTGTGCAGTTACACCGTCAGCGTACTAATAATAATGTTAATATCAATTTGTCGATATCTTTATTGAGCTTCCTCACACCGGCCTTTACTTGAGCGCTGGAGCATTGTCGCCGATGTAGACACGGTGGAATGTCGTAGAAGCATCTTCGACGATAACAATGATATAAATGACTCCTCTCGCAGGCCAAGCTCGACCGGGCGATGCTACGGTCGCAAGTCGCAGAGTCCAGTCGAGCGCCGTACAAAAGTCACGTATTAAAGTGTATCGTTTTAAATTTTCCAGTTCTCCTCGTGTCCTGGTTCGGAGTGGACCAAGTAAAAGGCAACTCGTGCATCCGGACTGGTAATACGCAATTTTTAGTCTGTTCCGAACACCTGTGTCGTGACGTCCACATAGATGTGAACTTAGATGGTGTGTTGTATTGGTTTTCAACGCCGATATCGATAGCTCTTTTTGTTGTACGTCAACAAATTGTATTGTTTCACCGACGATGGAACAGGTTGAATTATGTTAATTAACTTCATAATTTAAATGCAATACAAATACATGCGTTATGTCAAATATTACTTCGATATGTTGAAAGTCTTCGTATATTTTCTAAAATATTGAACAAATGAAAGCTATCCGTGTTTCTTCGTGTAAATGTCATAAGTGTCTATCGATATGGTCGTTCCGACAATATCGTTTGTATGTCGTATGTTACTACACGTGTTTGGGTGTCCACAGGAATGTGTGTTGCCATGTTAAGAGTGTAAAGGAATGGGTAATTTATGCATGATTTTTTTAATTCGATATAGACATTGAACACTGAACATCGTTTACAGACCACACCAACTCCTGTGAATAACTGATGATTGCGTTTCAGAGTCCATAAATTAATCACACCGAAATTATACTTATCACGATACTGAACAATTGGTTTGAGACGTGTCAAAACATGCCGGTCTAAGGCCGGGTTAAGGGTGTACGGCGGTTAAGGGATCCTCTTCGCTAACTGAAATCGGAAATGCGCCTCATCAAACATTTTTATTTACAAACGGTGCAACACATTACCTGTTTTAAATGTATGATTAATAATTGATGTTACACGTACTACGTACTGCAATATTGGGACATAATTTGGTGAGGCGTCTGGGCGATCTCAGTTCTTGGAGAATCGTTAACATTGTTACATCACAGCCCGTGCCCTCCATACGTTCGATATTTATATGTTTGTTTTCATACGTCATTCTAATTTACTTAGCGTTTTTGTCTTCTTTTCAAAATTGTTTATCTAGCTGTGACCCAGTCTATGGTTTTGTTTCAAGATTTATTTAATTTCTCCTAATTTCAGTTATTTACAGGATCTTGATGAATCTTTTTTCTTCTGCGACTGTATTCGTTTCGTGTGAGGGCTACTTTAATCCTCGCCGCGGGGCGCCACTGGCAGCACGAAGTATTGTCTGCCGCTTATCGGTGCCAGCCCAGATCTAAAACGGACATTTATAATATTTATAAATATCAATGTCGATGTGTGATCAATGTAGAGTCTGTGAGATGATGCGACGCTCGGGAAACTTATATGTCCAACGGTGGACCTCAGTGCGGCTGCAACGATGATCGGCCGTGCAGCGATAACGACGTCGTTTTACTGACCTCATTTCCTTCGGCTTAATATTAACTGATTAAATGATACATATTTAAAGAAACGTGAGCCCCGATAGAAAAGTTGATAGGTAAACTTCCACACCTGGCAACATTACCTAATCGACAGATAATCTCCGTCGCGAGTAGCGACACCTGGCGGTACGAGTGGAGTAGCCCTCACCGTATAGCTTTGTGTATTTACTTTTTGGTTTTTACTAATGAAAGCATGGATTTTCAGCGTTATGGGCACTAAGTCTGACTCCCCTTGTTCAGGCCGAATGCCAGAGTAAGTACTCGTTTATTACACAGTAACAGTTATTTTTAAATGAACGAAACCGCTTAAAAGCTTGAAGGTACAACGGTGAGGCGGCGCTTATCGTACAGCTTGATAAATATTTGAATATTATACGATTGGAATACGATTGGCCTGTGCCTCTATGAAGCTAAATTGAATAAACGACTTGAAAAAATAAAGATATTCATATATTTCATTTCGATTATTTTATATTTTCTTAAGTACCTACAACACTCATTTCGCGGGCGTGTCCCTGCACGCCGCAACCTTAGACTGGGTCAATACGAACAATATTTCCTCGAAGGTAGCGTCGCTCGTAGCTAGATTTTAGTTGCACTTAAACGAGACCGCATCTCCTTCGCTTCCTATCTTTCTTTTCAAAAACTCTTCTACAAAAACACAAAACATTATACCCACACAGATGAACCGGTACGAGGTAAGTACTGAATACAAGCTAAGTAGAACGGCGAGGCTTTTTGTTGATGCACGTTCTCGGCAGTACGGTTTGCACAATGCACGCGTCGCCGAGCAGACGACCGGGCGAGCTGCGAGCGCTCGGAATACAATCGGTGACCGACCACCAGCCGTCGTGTCAATATATAATACATCGCCAGTAGCAAACGAACATGCAAATTTTGTCAAATAAAACTTAAAAAATACGACTTAACTCGCACTTACTTTCTAGTTAGCGCGACCGTGAGCGAGCCGCGATCTCATCCAGACTGTTTACACGTCATTCACACTATAGCGCGCACCCAATCCGCTAGTCCTGAACAATGTTAGGCGAGTAAATTATACGATTTAATTGTACTTATGTATTAACTGAAACAACAAAGTTCCTAGTACATATATTTAAAAAGTCTTTATAGAATAAAGAAGACTAGCAGAAATATCGTAATAAAGACTGGAATCATTTTGGAATCACGCGACTTTGGAAAATGGAATTCCTTAGGTATCGTGTGCAACGTAAGTTACTGCAATATTGTATGTACGCCGCGACGTACCGTACGCTACTATAAAATCTTTTTTAATCATGTTTATTCCGTTATTGTAGTAAAAAAGAATTCCCCACGGCTTAGGTACCTGTTCGACATCATAATAATTGTTATGCAACATTACCCTACTTAACAGTTGAAAATTAAGTATTTCTCAAAGTGACTTTTGCAGGCGTTCATTAATATGTATTATAATGTCTCGCTATCAACGGATGGCTTATTATAATCGTTTTAAACGGCATTAAGCGTTTAATGGCTGTTCCAACCTACTTTTTATTTTGCGGTTAAGTTGACATCCGTAAATTCAGTTTTAAACGGATTCATATTTAGGGCGGGAGGGGCGGAAGAATGAAGTGGCAATCCACTTTATTCTTCCGTAATTTATTCCTTCATGTTTCGATACCGAAGTATCATTATATAAACATCATATGGTGTTCTATATAAGTAATATACATATATCTATAATTAGGGATGTGCCTACTCGTGACCGATAGCAGTCGATAAAAGTAGCACGACACTAGCTATCGAGGGCTCATCGCGCAAGCGGTAATTCAATAAGTTAATACAATAATATGTGTGACGCGGTGGAGCGGCGAGCGTGGAAGCCTCGTCGTGACGGTCTTTTGAAGGTCGATATTATATAAGAATGTTACTTCTAACGTGACTGTGATCGATCGAAGCGAGCCAGTCGTCTTCGTAACCGATCGATGGTCTCCAGCAGACCTTCAGAAGACCTATTAAGCCACATGAGAATATTTATTTGCAAATTGACCAATTGTTCTATTGGAGGTCGGTGGCAGGGGTCGCCGTGACCGGAGCCGGCCGGCTGGTGAAATACTCGTATTACATATATGTTCGTTCGTGTCGAAGGCCCGTCCCGCGACTCACGTGTGATCGGTACAGTGATATTTTTAAGGTCGGATACACGCGTCCGCGAGATGTAGGGACTTAACTTGAAGCGCTCCTTGCGCCGTCGTTAGTATCGCGATGCGTATCTACCGTAGTGGCCCCTATGTCGCATGCCGGTTACTTCATTCTCTCTGGCGGTAAATTAATAAACATGATTTTATGACAACTGGTGAAATAAGTATTCATTGAATTACAAAACCAACGTCAGTTTGTACAGTTCCGAGTCAGACTTGCGTGACCGCGCGTGGTTAGCTACGCCGCACTAAACGTTTTAAACTTCTATCGAATATAACAATTATGGCGATTTATGTTACAGTAACACATAAAAAATGTCAGCCTATTTAAATATGCCAAGGTTGCGAAAATCTTACATGGAAAATCTATGCGCTAACGTATGCATCGCGTGACTTTACTTTAGAGTTAGCATGTATTTAGCATCTAAAATAGCCTAGGTTACATGGCTAGCTAAACAATTATAAATGCGCATAGATTAAATACCTAGGCCGGGGACAGACTAGCACCATTACGGTGTGGAAGGAACGGCATACCGGGCGGTTACAGTGCATAAATAATAATTAGCACTTTATATATGTATGTCGTGTAGTACCGAGGCCCGACCTGGTTTCCCTCTGTCCGATCTCATGACCGTGGTTTATGCCAGGGCGCCGCGGTCCCCACACCGCACCGTCTCGTATCCCTGCCCGGAGCGCGTTAGGTAACCTTAGCGTGCCAGCGTCCGTCCGACTGTCTATTCCGTCGATCTTACGTAACGTCTGCAGCTAGCCGGGGTCGGCGGCTACACTGTGTCGGAACCGCTGTCGTTTCTAGCGCAAATGTCTAAACACCGACGTAACGATAACTACTGGATCTCATTGCGGCTCGCGTCCCTCGATCCCCGGAGTCGCGAGCGAAGCGACGAGCGGATGTAGCTTCACGACATTCCATTTAATACTCTGCCGTTTAATGCGAGCCAGCGCCGGCGGTGCGAACTAATTGCAATCTGCGCCATTAAATTACCCCAGTGTGACGAGGCCCGCGGCTGACGTGATCGGTCGCGCTAAACTAAAATTATGATAATATACTTAGATAAAATTGACGCCATAATACACTGTGTTCACGCGATATATAAATATGAGATAACAAAATTATACCTACTTTGTTCTTTATTGTAATAACTAATGATAGCGTTCAAATAAATGTTCGTTCCCGCACTTCGATCCAAAATCAATTGAAACGGTGCCTCTAATTAACGAAGACGTATGACGACCGATTCGAGGCGAAATAAATTAGTTCAAATCGTAGCCGGATGAAACTCTCGGTCCCGCCTACCCTCCTGGGAAATAGTGTATCGAAATGTATGCAATACAGCCCGCGCAACGCGGTTCCTATACGCTGACTGTTACGGTTTCCATGTACATGATGCTGGGCGATTTCGGGGGCCGGTGAGTTCTTTTGAAAAATAAACTACCTCAAAAATCGTACGAGGAGCTGTTTCAACTGAATAACGAATCATTAACAACCACTTCATTACAATTTACCATTAGAAAATAAAGTAGGTGCATACTACACATTTTGACCAATCGTTCTATACTAATAAACGAATCTGTCACGCTGCACTTACACTAATTTCGTCAAACGATGAACTGTGTATTTTGTACAAACCATTTATAATTATTTGAGTTCACTCGAAGCTTACTTGTGTTCGGACGATCAATCGGCACTCGCAACAACAACTCGCCGTTCTTGTGTTCGGTGAGTTTCTCTCGACCGCGACCGCCGCAGTGCCGGACCGGCTAGAACGATTCTATAGGGGTATCGACAAATGAAAAATGTACCTATTTGTGATAACTAAGAAGTCAACTTAGGAAAAAATAATGTTGATAGACATTTGGAGATTGTTTCCCGCTTTAGCATATTGAACGTCGTTTGATCGTCTCTGAAAACAATTAAGAACGCTTTTCGAAACACTTAAAGAGCATACGATATTTCATCACGACTTGTACAGAGTGTACATAAACTAATAATCGATTTTGAATTGCTTTTTAACTTTCAACACTCATCATATCTTTGTATTCGAGTATAATTGCACTTTTCCCAAAATTCGAGCAAAGAAAGAAAATTTGACATTGATATATTGATTGAACGTTACAAAGTCAAAAAGCCGGTTCAAGTGACCCAGTGGCGACACTCGGCTGATGGCGGTGACCGCTCTGTCGGCAGCTCGGACGATATACTGTTACGAGTGCGACAGCTGGACCGACGCCCGCTGCAAGGACCCCTTCAACTACACGGCGCTGCCGCGCGACCAGCCGCCGCTACAGACCTGCAGCGGCTGCTGCGTCAAGATGGTGCGCTACTCCAAGAGTCGTGAGTATCACATCTCTACCGCCACAGTTGGTTGTCCACGGTTATTAAAATAAATAAATTTCCAGTTAAAACATCTAAAACAATAAATGTTCTTGCATTGTGTTCGTTTGTAGATTATAAATAAGAGAAAAAAGGACTAAAAATTATGTAAACGATGAAAACTAAGTTAGTTTAAAATGTTCAAATATAGTAATACATTCGCTTGTATTGTCGTTACAGCGTACGAGGTAGTGAGACGGACGTGCACCTCGCAGCTCCAAATCAACTTGTTCATGGTAGACCACGTTTGCATGATGGAAAGTACAGGCACCGGCCACATGTGTTTCTGTGAAGAGGATATGTGCAACGGCGCTTCAACTGTCGACCTCACGCTGGCGCTGACGGCACTTGTCTTGCTCGCATGTGCATGTTGCAGGTGAAGTAGGACTTAGGAGGCTACTCGCATGTGGGCGTCGATCGATTCACGATACAGTAATCGCTAACCAAAATCGATAACGACTCGTTCATCTGACAGCTCTGATTTGTGTCAAGTTGACGGCTGACAGCAGCACGGTCGCTAGAGATGGGGCACGGATCGATGAATGTCGATGTCGATAATCGGTCGGCTATAACACAGCATAGCCCTAGAGGTTTATATACATTCTTCGTCCAACGTAGCGTACATAGTAGTTCATAGAGGGTGCTTAGTTTTCACGCAAATTATGTCTCGAATAATAACTAAGTATTAATTATGCGATCAATTTGGGAAATTCCGTTCCGCGAGCCGCGAGAGCTTGTCAAAAATGTATAATGATTTTTATAAATAATATTAAGATAAAACGAAAAAAATGCGATAAATTGTAAATGTATTGGATTGGACGACTATTGGACGAATATGGAGAGTTTTGAGGAAATGCTAGTTTCGAAGTGAAATTACGAGTTTTTCTAACACGACTGTTTTGGTGTGAAAACTAAACGCTTAATTTTGTCGGCTAAGGCAACATTTCATGTCCAGCATCTTTGCTCTAAACTATCTGCGTACTTAAGAGATTTGTCAGTAAAAGCATAGTTAGTATAGTTTCCTGATATCGAAATTTCAATCGTCTCTAGCGTGTACATAAGCCAAGACCGCTGCATAACGATCTGTTTCGACGAACGATTCTCTCCGCTGCGCTTTCAAATGGTCCAAAACTGCAGACCAAAATGAATTTGCTCATAGATGCACTTTTAAAAATAGACGTGGAGCACTTTTTAGATAGAAAAAAAATATGGTGATAAAAAAATGAAGTAAACTAGCGAAAACTGCCGCAAATGTAGATGGATAAATACGATATATTAGGAGTTATTCACCAGAAACGTGTTATGTAACGTGATATTATAGGAATATACATTTCTTGATTAAATTATTGGAGTGGAGTGTTTCGACGACTTGATTTCGTTGATAGCAATAATAGTGTTAATGATCAGACGGCGAGAGATGACCGGTGTACTCAGCGATTATTATTTCATTTTTCAATCAGTCACGAGACAGGCTGACGCTAACGGTTGTCATACGTTACGACTAAACATCCCGACGAAATTTAATCTCACTTTTAAATTTTAAGCAGTAAACGAAACGGCACAGTCGACATATTATATCTAGCAAATATCTTTTATGAGCAGTTAACAGCCTCTTGTGCTGAATGTATGAGAATGTGTGAATACTGGTCGCGGTAACTTATCGATTCCAACCCCAAGCCTGCCCTCCGCCGACCGTCGCACGCTTTGACTACGAGTAGACAATAACCGCCAACAGAGACTGCGTGTCAGGCACTGACGGATGCCCCGTGAGACAATACGGCCGTCGATATACTTCAGCGGCGTCCCAAAATACATTTCGTAACACTTCGAACCCGGTTGAGCCGGTGCCCTTTTATAATGCCGTAGAAGTAGCTAACGGAATAGCGTTATTTACGACGGATAGACCGAGAGGAATGTACGGTTAAAAGCCAACACAGATTCATTGCTTTGAATATCTTATTATACCATTTTTTTGTTCGTCTGTTGGACTCGGATCTTAATGAGAAGGTTTAAGGCGATAGAATACCGCGAGGGCCAGGCGCGGGTCGGACGTCGGAGAAGCTTCGGACATCTGCGAGAAAATTATAAATTACTCTAAGGTGTGGAAATTTGCTCTCAAGGTTTTCGTCGTAGCGAGAGATATTTAATTTGAACAAGTCACTTTGTAAAGTCAAAAGTTCGTGCCTGGATTTGAATCCCAGGCCTCCGAAATGTACGCCTGAAGAATATATTCCGTATGAATCATTCGGTATGATATTGCACTATAACACCGTTTACTTCAGCGCCGTGACACATAGCGGCAAAACGATAGTGAGGTTATAATATTTAACCTCCTGTGACATGATAATCGCTGACTACGATACCATATAAAATAACGATTTGATTTATTTAGACATAAGATTTGTTGTCCTCGTCGTGTACAAAGTACAAAATAACAATAATAATAACGCTCGTTTTAAGGTACACGAAAACGGGTTATATTTACTGGATTAAAAGATTATTTACAATTTAAAATGTTACCAGATGTTGGGTTTTCCTGTAAGTTAATGTGTACGTACGTTTACATAGATATTGGTCGAAAGCCACCGGGGCTCGTGCTAACGGAAGAATACGACATTAAGAATGTAACGGCCATTTTAGTATTTTAAAATAATTCGATGAGACAAATCTATTATCATTTACACCGCATTTATCTCGCACCAAATGCTCGACCCCAAATAAATTGTTAAAACATATCACGTATTTTTATCGATACTTATGTGTACGGTGTTCGGTACGACACTGCTGGAATTTAAAATTCGTCTGCTTGCGATGGCGCGTGTAATGTACAATATTTGGTTGTGTGTGATGTTGTGGACGGTCCCGTTTCCACAAACCGTGTCCGCCAAATCTATGTAAATGTTAGCATGGAGTGTTGCATATTTATTATACATTAATTATTATTATTGTATAAAATCGTGTGTGGTTTGTTATACGGGTGAATTAGGATTACAAGAGTGTATTATATGAGGCTAGGTTAGGGGCCGGGCGGGCGGCGACGGTACGGTAGGCAAATTAACACCAAGTAATATTAAAACTTACTGTAGAAAGTAATTAGTCCGGTTTTATATGAAGCTAATAGACATTAGTCGTATTTTATTGGCGCCGGCGGGACGTTCGGTCGGTTGTGCGATATTGGAAGTAACGGGAATTGGATATGTCGTAACGTGCTATCGTATAGTTTCCCCGACGAGCCGCAGGGCCCCGGGCGGCGCGACCGCGCGCGGCGGCACCTCGAGTCCCGACTCCCGGTATACTTTCTAATGTTTGACACGCGTCCCGACTCCGGCAGCTTTACGCCGGATTTATGCTAAGAATATAGAATATTTAACATATATCCAATCTATTTACAAGCGTTCCAGCCAACATAATGAATTACGAATAACAAGCGAACATTTTAAATGAGGCGCCTCCCGCGAGTTTCGTCCTTGTGGTATTATTTTACGACCAATTAAATTGGTGATATTTATATGTAAGAAATATCTTTGAACTCGTCTTTCTGCCATTCGCCTGTTGTATTGCGATCGATTCGTTATATTCTTTAGTACACACTCTTACTACTTACATCATTTAGAATTTCATTTTCGTGTATTTTTAAGTATAATTTAGATACACTTAGCCATATGTCATAATAATAGTGACAATGTATGATACGAGTTACCATTGTATATAGTTTAAAGTTAGCTTACGATTGTATAATAGTTAACCGACTCACCGATCCGAGTACCCGAGCACGGCCTTCCACGGCACCCTCGTCGGCACCTCGCACTCGCACCCGTAATGTTACCGAGGAGCGTTCTCGGAGGAGGGGGCCGCGGGGATAAGTATTGGAACGGTTCAGTATCGTTACCGCATCCGTTGCATGTGAAACCCGTCGAGGTACCTCGAGGTTACGATCTGGAAGGTTCTAGCATGACTCCGCAGCGGCTGCGGGGCGGCGGCTCGCCGGGCCCGCTCCGAGGAGCCGCCGCCCCGCACTCGGCTACTTACGGCTAGTTTCAATTTAAACGAGCCCTCTCGCCTGGGCGCGTCGCGACGACGCTCTCGATTATATTTAATATTTAACGTTTTAACTAAATCGCTTTAATTTACACTATAATCAGTATGTACTTTAAGAACGCAATGTAGTGTTGGAATATATTTTGGACTCGCTCGACGGGCGACCGCGGCATCGATTACCTCATCAATGTAAATAATACGTATTGTAAAAATATATTTCAACACATTTGTTACTAATACACTACTACTTCCTTCACTCTCTTATCACTCGCATATCACGCATACGGGCCGTAGCGGGCCTCGGGTCAGACCGTAATAGTCAATTAGATTCGCAACACCCGCTCGACCGGCGGGCCCGGGCCGCCGCCAGCATGTACTCGTGCCCGTTACTACTACTTTAATAATTAACGTATCGAACTACTTCCGACGGTCGAACGCACCGCGCGGCTCGGGCCGCCGTCGCGGTACGTTCGACCGCGGTCCTGCAGTCCTTGCACTCGTTCTGTTCACGCCGACCGGCCGTTAGCTTCCGCAAGTTAAAACTTAAAATAAGACCACCGGTTGAGTCGACGTCGTTTCGCCTGGGATTCCCGAGCCGGCGGCGCCCCGGCGGTCGCCGTCTCCGGAAGCCCGGCGCCGGACACGATGTGGCCTGTCTGTCAGATTTTCTCATGTAACTCGAAGGTCCGCAAACATGTGCCGATGTCTAAGAGAATGCCATATTTTATTGACGCCACGAATCGCTGAGCTGAACGAACACGCGCCCGTTTTCTACGGTGGGTCTGCGTTTGTGCATCGCGTTAAATATTGAACGTTACATGTTTATTTGTACACGTCGAGCTACTTCACAAAATCGGTGTATGATTTTCCTTACACGTATATGTAATACGTAGTCCGTCGTCGATGAGCTCCGAGTTACTGAGTAGTACGGGAACGACGAATTGATTTTCGATATGTATCGGATACCGAAGAAGTATCGGATATGGCCGGCCACGCGAACGACGAAAGCGGACCCATTCGTAGAAAAAGGTGTTTTAAAATATGGTCATTCCCTTGAGAGATTTGGACATCATCTCGACTATGTGCAGTTCTATTTCTAAGTATCTCTGTATCTATAATATGTACAATGTTATAATGCGGGCTGTGTGTAAGTATGGATGTATACAGTCTATATAATGAAATTCCTTCTAATTTTCTATAACTAGTGTATCGAATATTCTTTGACAGTAATCTTCGCTAACACGTAATATATAAACATGTCGTCTGTCGCACGATGGCTCCTGCGGGCAGCGCTGTATACAATACGGATGTGAAATCGTTTAGGAACCTGTGCTATTTTCGAACGGTATTTTTAACTTTGTTATTTATTTTAAGAAGTGGGTTTACTACCAGGTATGTTTCTAATATATGTAAAAATCCGATCAACGAGTTTCCCGAACGCCTTACTTACTGTTGTAAAAAATTTAATTCAAATCAATTAAGTATTTGAAAATGTTCAAAATGTTACTGCCGGTTCATTATGACATTTTAATTTATATAAATTAGAAAAATACAAGTGACATTTTGTAAGGAAACCACTATCGTACACATATCTAAAATGCATACCTACTTATAGTACCGTCACGACGGAGTCTACTGAAGGTAGACAAGAAATCGAGCGTTTTAAAAATGGAACATTCAAACTTGTCGCGATCGTTATATTTAAAGGAAACTTGAATTTCAAAAGCTGTGACCGTAGAACGTTCGCTGCGGCCGCGCGGCCCGCGCTGCGCTCGCACTCTCCTGTGTGAGCCGTCAACGGCGAGCTGTCGACCGGCCGTCGCTCGGCTCGCGCACGGGGCGGCGGCCGGCGGCACGACAGCGCGCGAAAGGTCACCGAAAAGTAGGTACATATTTTTAAACAGTAAAGTTCCGTCTAAACCGCGTTCCGCGTGTCTTCCAAGTGTCCTATCCGTTTTGTATGTCTTCCGAACGAACTAACCGTTTTGTGTCTTCCAAATATCTATGAAATTCATCCCCCGGTGACTATAATACGAGACGACTTTAAAATAACTAAGATGCAGACATGCGCGCCGCCCGGCGGTCGGACACGCTGACCGCGCATCGCGGGTGCGACTGCAGACCGGGACAAATATTGCGTTTCGAGCGAGCGTATTGTTCGGTCCGGGGATAAAATTACCTTTGTACCTGCTTACTAATTGAAATACTTATACCGAGTACGAACAGTTTAATAACCGACGCGGCCTCTTGGACCGCACGACCCGGGATCTATTCATTCGCGGTATTGTCATCATTCACGTACACGTACTCTCCAAACTATGACGACTGTTTTGTTATCGGTTTAAACGGAGCTTTACTCGTCACCGGAATCGTGAACGCACATTACCTAAGGAACAGATTGCCTCGACGGCCAAAACGTTAGTGTAAGTGAACACGGATAAGGATAAGGGACACGTATGTATATGACGTCGCGTCGAACGAAGCAATATATTTAATGATAGCAATATATTAGTAAAAACCACGTTTTGTATATTAGTTAGAGATATTTGTTAGTGAATGTGTTCATTATCTGTTAAAATCTCATGTTTAATAAGGACCATATAAAAATACAATAAGCATACTGTACGATATCGCTTCGGCTCTCGGCGGCTACCGAACGACCGCTAGTTGACGACGAATGCAGCTTACAAATATAATATCAAATGTTATAAAATCGACTCGATATCGGTGTTTATTTCTTTAAATAAAACAAATTGTAACTTCAAAATTAATGTAACGTACGTAACTGAACTGTTATTTGAGATGAAAACGACCGAGATTAGATTTGTTCGCTCTTAGTGGAAGTCAACGAATACTTCATTGGTGGCCGTCGGTCCGAAACACGCAGCGCGCGTCCGGTGCGACATTGAACGAACTGTAAGTGAGCCGCTTGTCGCACGTTGACGGTACAAGTTTTGTTTGTATGGTTTTATTATATCGTATCGCTACATATTGTTATATCGGTCCTGTACTAAATAAGAGATGTCGTTTGAAACTTGTTATCTTTTGTATTAAGTTTAATTTAAAATAAGAACTGTACATTCATTTATCGTTACGATAGGCGCTTGTAACTTTTAATGACAAAGTGATATTAATTAAATGACATTTTACAAATTGAAATACTTATTAAAAAGTATCAGGACCGTGACCGGGTAGAGTGCGTCGGTCTGACAATGTAACGGAATTATTCTGGCGGGAAATAGGACTCGATAGGAAATTTCCGGATTACCAATATGACGAGCGAAATGGGATTTTAACATTCAAGCCGAGTTGACATCGTTAGATGTGTTATTAGAACTTCCAAATATCAAAATCAAGCAGCAGCTTTTTGCAATAATTAATAGATTTGTAGTATCTGCTGAAGATCGGTTCGAAAATAGATCCGACGATCGTATGGAATCATTCGATTGCTCCGAGCGATCGATCGGCGGTCGATGATGTTTCAACTCTAGTTGACCTGCACACCGATTGTAAATAATTAATGAACGATGAACGTAATGGACCGGCCACGTCCGTACCTACTTGATACGGGCTAACAATGATAACCGCAATATTGTGGTCCGCGACAGATGTCTGCATCACTTTGTTATTGGGAGCCAACAAAAGTTATTAGGTATAGTAAGCTATTCCACGACACACACGACTGGCGGTGAAATAAAAAATAAACAAAAAAATGCTATATCGCTGACAATAAAAAGGATCAGTATTATTTCTTGTCTCTTCATATTTTTTTGTGCTCATATTACCTCAGATTTATCACAAAATGTAGTTTCATTGTATTTTCAGTTATAGAAGTTAAATCCTAACCAATAAAAATGACGTGAGATGCCCGATCCTTAGTCGACACAGATATATATTTACTGGAACGGAATGATATTAGGATGCTTTTAATTTTATCACAGTTGACTTTGGGCCGGTAGGTTGTACGAAATTATGGAGATGTAAAGTACTGAGGTAATGTGGGCAATCAGATTATGTTTCAAATATTAAAGTGCCATAAATATAGAAATATTGTTATCAGATTTGTTTTATTTCATAAACACACATCGAGTTTACAAAATGTAAGACTCCTGCAACACCACCCAGCCGATGCGGTCGCCGCCACCGACACACGGACGGCATCGTTCACTGGAACCAACTGCGAGATGCGACCGCGACGGTGCCACGTCCGACCGTGAGCTTCAACGTGACTTATCTTATGTGATGTTATCCCGTCATATCTTATGTCCTTTACTTTTAACTACGAGAACCGCAGATGAGTTACAGTAGAAACAACATTACATCAGTTATTGTTATTAGTACTTATCATAAAGAAACATTTTAATGCCGGAGTTCTCAGATGACGAACCGGTCATTACAGTAGGTTGAACCCCTAGACGCAAACGCGCTCCTGAGCCGGAGCGGGGAAGCTTAAATGGAGCCCTAGTTACACATATTTTGTAAGAGAATTAGACAAATAATTCTGCTCTCACAATTATACCGGCATCCTACTCGACCACGGTGGTCAACCACTGCAGTGAATATAATCCTCATATGCGTATATTTCTAAAACTTAGTTTTTGTGGATGCGTTAGATTTCCGTGAATTCGTTATTAAAGTTAATAATTCAAAGGCCATCCAAGTTTGTTTATCGCCAATACATTAAACAGTAATGCCATCTGTTAACGATTTGTTGCAACTAACATGTCGCTCGGCAGATTGTCGAAGTCTTCGTATAAATCAAATAACGTATCCGACTCGACCCTCCGACCCTCCGACCAAAGACAAGTATCGATATAATAACACTTCTAACTCCATTTGCATTATCGTCGAAGGGAGAGCAACTTTACTTTATTAACATTTTATACATTCCAACATACCGTCGGAAAAGCTCAGTAATATTGTTTTCAAAGAACTTTCGTAAAGTTGAAATCTTTGAAAAATTCTGTTAAATTATGCGGAAATTGTCACGGGTCAGCGGGTAGGAATGAAAACTTGGTAACGAGTCGAATATAATTTATAATCAATAAACCGTTTTACAATACATTGATTGAACAATTATAATAATTCACAATGTTTAAAAGAAGCGAATTCCGTCCTGTGATGTAGGTCCTGGTCGTGATCTAATATTACACAGTGGGTGCTCCGAGGGAGCGGTGGGCTTTTGCAATACTTTACATATTGTTTGTGTGGACGAGCGCCGCAGGCCGCATGGTACATTGGGACACGTGACATCATTGTGCACATTGTAATTTTTCTTGCAAATTTCCTAAAAACAAAATAAAGGGTAATATGTACAACTATTTGAACCCTTTTTCTATTTTTTACTGCCACTTTGCTATAATTAGAACGAATTATAGATAATTAAATAAATAACTATTTTTGATCTTGGACAATATTCATAAATTTGTGAAAAAAGACATTATTGACCTTTAAAAAACGTAACATCACGCCTGTAATCCCGTAAGGGGTAGGCAGAGGAGTGTAGTAAAGTAAAGTAGTGTATTATTGACCTTTAGCTACTATTTAAACCTTCAGAGAATTTCAATCGAAAATTTAGTTAAGTTGGAGATACTTTTAATTTCAGGATCAAAATTGTAATTATATTATGCACAAACTCAACCATCAGGTTTATACATTTAAATATAGTAGTATTAAACTCGACTTACTGAACTCATCTCCAAAAGGACACTTCTTCAAGTGCTCCGTGATGACTAGTTTGAGAACCGCTTGTTCAGCTGTCAGTCTTTGATTCGTCTCCCGTAGTTGTCGATTCTCCTCGCCTTGCCTTCTCATTGATTCTTTTAAACGATCCCTTAACATAATTAAAAAATAAATCAAACTAGTATTATTATTAACATTTATTCTTCATTGCACACAATACAAAAATGACAATACAGAGTTATAAGCTAATTTACAAAGGAGAGCTTATCTCTATAAGAGATCTCTTCCAGCTTACCCAGTTCCTGTGTGAAGGAAAATATATGTATATACTAAGGAAGGGTCAGTCGTGTACGTGTAACAAAACAGATAAAATGTACAGCACACAACATAAAAATATAGATATCTACATAACATAACATGTGAAAACATACATAAATGCTCATATATAATATGCATCGATTAGATTAATATATATATGATTATACATATGTAAATACTGCCAAATATGCAAAAATAAAATGTTTAGATTGTCTTAAATTAGATAAAGGCTTACCGATATCTTTTAGAAGCTGCACTCCGACTCTCCAGGCCAGATTTAGGACTGGCCTTCTTCACCGCATCCTCGTTACAAGCATCATCGTCAATAATAATACGATCATTAACATGTCTGTCATTATTCATATCACATTTGAAATCACTCTTCACCGTACTGTCTATACTATTGCTTTGGTTTAATTTTTCAGCACCATTAATCTTCCGTTTAACCTTCTTATAGTTGGGAAAACTTTTAATTTTGACGGGACCGAATGGTACTATGGGTATTTTTGGAGGTGCAGTCTGATAAGTTGAGGGATTGACTATGGTGACCGGTATTAATGTTCCGGTCGCTATAATTGGAGGCAGCATCTGTGCCGTCGGTAAGTTCTGTAACCGTTGCTGCGGTTTGTTTGCTTTGTTAGTGATTGATTTCTTTAGTTTTTCTCTGGTTTCTTTTTGTATCGTTCGATCTGGGCCTTCATCTTCCGCCCCCTTCAGTCTGACCTGTCTGCCGTTCGGTAGCCTTATTATAACTTCGTAATCTTTATTATCCTGTCCAATTTGCTCGGCAATAGACTGTTTTTCATTTGAGTTCAATTTAGTAGTTCCATCAGATTTATTCAGAATATTACTATAGTTCCTTTTCAACGTTTTCGTCGCGTCTTTTTCCATATCGGTATTACATTCCGACGCGAGGCTGTCGACCACGAAATCCAGTGATTTTTGGCTCATTATAGGCGGAATTTTTTCTGGCACTTGTAACCTCTTTACGTCATCCTTAGAGACACTATCTTTGCCGATAGAATCGGCGTACGCTATTAAGACCGGCCCCGGCGTCGTTTTACACGTCTCTATATTAAGCACATTACCGTCCTTGCGTATTTCTACATTACTGTGAAACTTTATAACATTGTTCGTATAAGACACTGACGTTTCGTTGACGCCGTCCCTGTTCCTGGCGGTCTCCTCGTGCCTCACGATGGACACGTCGTCCGTGGTGGTGACTCTGTCCAACACGTCCGGCTTCCCCACGACCCTGCTGATGGTGGTCACTTCATTGGTTAGTTTGGATATTGTTGTCGTTTCATATTCTTTAACTGCTCCCGATTCATCGCTGGATGATCTGAAATATTCCAAAACTACTATAGTACTATATATTTCTGTGACATTAATAGGGTGAACCAGTTGAGGACCGTCACAGTGAGTCATTTCAAGAATTTAAACTTGTAAAACTCACCTACTAATAGTAATATTCCGATGGTTGTTGGTAATACTGAAAAGGGCGCAGTCCCCCGGGTCAATAAGTGGAAACATCATATGCGGCGTATGGAGCCCGTCGTCGCCGCCGGCGGGCGTTGCGGTTTCCATGGAATGAGTGCCGTGTCTGCAAATTGATTGTGGTATGTTTCCGTATCTTCTGTTTTACTCCCCCATGGACAACATCACTTACCATCAGGTGGCCCGTCTGCCTGTTTGCTAGGTTAAGTTAATGATTGATGATGACTTACTAATGATCTGTTGTATATCTGTACTCAGACAAAGGGTACTTAATTTAATAAGGGTTGAAATCCATATGACAAATATAACCATTAATTTGTAAAACATTTATTACCCTTGGAATTAATTTATTATGAAAAATTCACAAATTTTAAACAAAAATATATTATCCTAGTTTCTTTTGTGGTTAGAATGGTTGCAGGACTTTAAATTTCCAGGTTATCTAGACTATTCGATAGAGCTACACGTAGGGTACATAAATCAAAACCAACTCACTTGATCTCCATGGCTCTTTTGAATCCTTCATCGAAAGGGTTTACATTTTGAAGATCCTGAAATAGACCCACTTCCTCACAATTCCTTATAAACCTGGTCGGGGTCGGGGTCTGGTCTGCTGTGAAAATGATCAAAAGGTGTTTTTTGAGTCCCAGTGGACTCAGTTTCAATAGCAGAATAATTACATCTTTGTAATGATCAAGTTTATTTGTATCCAGCCCGCAGCAGTTGGATGTGACACACTTGGCACACATTCCACTTGGCCAGTTAATCAATGGTTAATAATTCCATCATCTACAACCAGCGGCAATAACGGCAAGGTGACTCAATCTATCATGTAACATTTCCCGTGAACACAATAAGTAGACTGCAGGGAGTCGCTGCAGTGTGATAAATGTGATAGGCAGACCAAGACAAAAGTATCTCTAAAGCCTGTATAACAACTTTGATGAAAGTAGAAGAGGCAAACAAAGTTTATTAGGACTGTAACTAGGGGAAATCCTTAACCTTTCGCGTACCGCTGTGGAAAATAACTTCAATTATGTTTGTATATACAAACCAACACTCTCACCTACAAATGCAGCTTTCTGTTCAATACCGAGTTGCAGCACCATATCGTGCTTCTTTGTGTGCACGTGGAGGTGGTCTTCATTAGTGAACGTCATGCCGCAGTCGGGGAGGCTGCAAGCGAAAGGCTTCTCTGGCTCCATAATCACTTCTGTGGAATGCATATTTTCAATATGGCTCCGGAATCAGTGGGTAGATAAAACAATGTATCTAGATAGGGCCGATGTCATTGTGTTCATACAACACTCCGGTTTCGATGCTATTTGATAACCTTCACCTGACTCGTGGCTTTTTTTAAACACAATAAGATTGTCTTAAAAATGTTATTTACTTTTATTTATTATATGTTTGTTTGTTTATGGTTGAAGAGCAGTTTACCTGATTCTCTTATAAAAAGTGGTTTATGTAAGTTATAGGCTCATTCTGTAACTAGTACTATTTACAAAATGAGAATTACAAGATTAAGAAAATTTTAAATGTTTCTTGGGGTATCACAACCGAACAGTATGTTTTTCGGATGTGCAGTAATAGGGTAGGTTGTTAGTATCAACAACGTGGCAACAACTAGTTTTATTTGCTACATTTTCCTTGAATTGAGTGTCACTCGCCTCTGAATAAATTTTAGTAAACCGAATGTCACTCACTTCTGAATAAGATGAATAGGCCGCACTCGCAATTTTCGTTAGATGATTTAATAAAGATTATTTTAAAACAACATGATATTTAATATAACAAACGTTTTATAGCGCACTCACATATTGTAATCACCATGTATCACTTTAGGCTACGAACAATTATTTCTCTGTAGTTTATTAATAACAAATAACAAGCCCAACTACTTTTATCTGTTATCCAACGAGAATTGAAATATATTAAAGCACAAACGTAACGAAATAAGTCATTTATTTTAACAAATAGATACAAAACTTACACAGAAAGTTTTAATGTACCCAAGCTCATAATAAACATACGGATATAAGCACAGATACAATACAGTCTTTCACTTTTCTATATAGTCAAAATAAAGCATCTGTCAAAAATTAAAACAGACAATAAATATTGCAGTTTCATACGATAAGATAGTATAAATAAATCTGTGTATACTGTGTGAAGCTGTACAGTTCTATACTAAATATTCCATCGCTTGATAACTATATAAAAATAAAATGTAAGGGGGATGTCATTTCACATGGTGAAGAAGCCTCTACAATCAGTCTTAAAAGTAATAAACTACAGAATCATAGTTTAAGACATTTATTGTTCATTGATATTATATAGGTAACTAGCTTTGCCCGCGGCTTCGCCCGCCTGGAAATCATTGTCACAAAGATTTTTCCGCGTAAATAACAACCCCTCATCAATTCTAGGATAAAAAGTAGCAAGCTGACAAAAAGGTAAATATATCAAAATCTTTACTGTGGCTCAATCTTAAGAGATAAACATATACCATCGCGAACTATTCTATAGGATTTTTTAAGGACAATGTTTTTGTAGAACATTGTTTTTATGTATCTCATAAGGTTGAGTCAGCGAACGCTATGCAAACGTTCAGGAAACCCATTTTCAGCGACCTTTTTGTAAAACAATGAAATTCCTCGAAAAAATAAAACAAATAAGGCAGAAAAAAGTAGCCTATGTTCATCGCAAGACTCTCAAGTATCTATATATAAAATTTCATCACAATCGGTTCAGCGTTTTGGCCATGATGAGGTCACAAATAGACAGACAGACAGAGTTACTTTCGCTTTTATAATATTAAGTATGTAAGTATGGGTTAGGAAATGGTAAATTAAATTATCCGAGAAAGCTATTGCAAAGTTTTATTCAATAATAACAAATTAACACTCATTATAATAAAAATTGCATTTTTATATGAACAAAATAAATCATTACCTATCTATAAATAACATTCAAGGCTCATTGCAACAATTTTAAACATTTAAGTATATTTTAGTACAGCTTATGACAAATTGAAGGGAATTTTAGGATCGGAAATGCTCTTTACGTTGTTGGTAAAATAAGAAGTGTATCTTTCGGGGGTATACCCGTGTATCTTAACCGAATGTGGCTGATAAGCGTTGGTTTCGTGCGAGGATGCTCTATCAAACAGGGGATATATTGTGGATCTCTTCTTTCGTGGAGAATCCTGCATTTGCTGATTTGGATAAGGGTCGACGTACCGCCGGCCGCTAATATCGTTGCCATCCGCTGTCGGAAACATCGTTGGCTAGATTAATAAAATAATAAAATCATGAACGATAATTAACTTAATTCGTTTTAAATAATACAGTTCTGTATTTTACCTCATGGGCAAATAACGATTGCCAGTTATAAACTAACCATAACGTAGTTGACTCTCGGACCGATTGATCGTTTAAAAAATAACCGACATAATATTCGTGTAAAATATTTCAGTGGTAAAATAAGGTTAGCACAGTATAATCTTATAACAAATATCCTGATAGCGTACGAAATAAATATTGTTTACTTCTCTGAAAAACAATCTGTAACATTAATCCAGATATCATGAGCTATTGCCATCACTGAACTGAGGGTGCAATGATGAAAAAGCTGATGACATCTTACTTTGCTTGCCTGCGCCGCGGTTGTTGAAAATGCCGGGAGCGGGTTGACCTTGAGGTTCATTTCCAATAGTGTTTTGTTGAATTCCACTCATTCCCACGACAGCCGGGTTAGGCTCGTTCTGTTGTCCTTTCCAGGGCCTGACAAAAAGGATCGTTACACTATCTGTCATTTTGTCCGTTAACTTGTATTATATTCATATCTATAATGTGCGCTAAGTTACTCCACACGTAATGTTAGTCATACTTATCCGGGAAGAGTTCGCCGGGTTGGCCACGGGTCTGAACAATTCTTTCTCCGTTCACTTCCACGACACATCTTAACCTTGCACAGCAAGTCGGGAACTCTGTACAATCGAGGTAAATGTCGTTTTTAGTTGATGTTTTGATTTTTTTGATAATATCTAAGTGTTTGTATAACTATTTGGTTACTCTTATGTAGGTATGTGCTCTTGCTGTCAATAAACAATTGTAATAATTATCTACTACAGAATGAAGATTTATTTATTTACGGAAAATAAAATTTGGTAAAAACACATTGTATAATCACTAAAACTTGAATATACAGTTAATCCGAATCAAAGAGCAGTAAAAATGTATATGACTCACCGACATTCTCGTCTTCAATGTATTCATGACATTCTAATGCGTTTTCTGGTATTTTTGGTTTTCGGCAACTATAATTTACAGCAATGTATTAAATATATAACAACAATAGAAGTACGTACGACACATATATATTGAGTGATAATATGAAGTGATTTTACTAACACCCCTTGGTATATATGTAGTGGTCTATTTCTTCCAAAATCATCGTAAGAGATCTGGTTGCCAGAGCACTCACCCGACTGCCGCTATGAAGTACTTTCCATCACGTATTTCACACCGGTAGCGGTGACAGGTGTAATGGTCGGACCACTCCTGCCACGGTTGGTACCCTTTCCTTGAATATTTATCGACACAAGCTTGATCTGTAACAAATAATTTAAATGCCTGACTCGAGCTACGCGTATGACAAGTATCGGTTAATTAATACTCAACGAACTAAGTTATTTTGTATACCGCTTAAACTTTTATGCTTAACAACTAATTATATCGTCCCTTCCAAAGTATAAAACCTAATATTTTCATATGCCATTTAAACTGTATTGAACAGAAAAGTAGATACTCACAACTAACATCTTCACCAGATTTTGCCGGCGTTGTCATATATACCAAAATTACAAAGAATACAATTTGCATTGTTGTTATATTAGCAAAAGTACGATCCTGGTTAGGTACAAATTATTAGCTCACTTCTTGGAACTCGCAATCGCAATGCTCTTCAATATCCATATGCGCGCTAGAAATACATTTTGAAAGTCAATATTTAGAAAACAAACGACAATTTTTGTTTGGAATATAAGTGTAATGTTTTGGGAATTCACCGCTCTTCCGCAAAAAAATTCAACAAACTTTTTAAAGTAACTACTACATATTAAGTTTAATATCAAAAGATGGAAAAAAATTCCGAGCTCGACCGTGTTCTTTCAATGTTCATCGAATTTACCAAAGGCTTTAACTTTTACCTTATAACTTAAAGCTTTTTACATAAAGAAACACCAGAATGAGGTTGGTAATACCAACTTGGTATAAGAACAATGTTATCGTTAATACATTAAGCGGAGTCCTTTCCAACAGATATGAAGTTATGTTTTCCTAAAATTAAAAATGAATATCTTCAATACAATATACTATAACCGGCAACGTTTTTAAGTTTTCACCGCAATTATTTCCTTTTCTGTTTCTCATTCTCTTTCGAGTTTATGTGAATGCAAAAAATTGAGTGTTCATGTCGCTGGTACTAGTTAAATTAATATTTCAAGTAACTTTTGTTCAAGTAAGCCTTTTTATACAAGTGCACTGCATTAAATATGCCATAAGATGATCGAGTTCCACTCTGAGCAGCTAATATTAAGATATATTTATGTTCACTTATCTGGAACGCGGCGATACCATGAAAGAATTGGATTTTTTAAAATGAAAGCAAACGATACCCGATAGGCCCGATAGCGACAGTATGCGTCAGTTTGGCGTCCGTCATAGTATATTGTGTTAAACAGATCGCTCTAAGTGTTTAACACACAAATTTTAAATGTATGTGTTCTCCAGTGCTTATTACTTTCATTATTAATTCGTATAGTGAAATAAGTCCTTACAAATGACGTAAGTAATTTTTGATCGTTTTGCTTTGGCCATTGAAACAAAATGCTCGTCGCAAGGATTTTTATTCGGTTGTCGATTTTCAGCGACTTTGTTTTCTTGTAAACAAAATTTTTACTTTTGTACTTAAAATAACTAATCTCATATTAATTTTATCTTTTTCGTAGCTTTCAAAATGAGTATGATAGAAAATAAAGTACTAGAATATTTTTTTATTTTACCACCCTCAATCTGTGCGGTCGAAAATTAATTCTCTTTAAAAATGACCAACAGCACGAAAGCTCGCTCGCCCGTTCAATCAACGCGTTGGGGATTCGCGTGCGAAATTGCAATAACGCCGATATAGAATCTCGTTCTCATAGCGGTGTAGCAATATAGATATAATTAAAACTTTTACTTATTCTAAAGATTTGTAAAAGGTTGTATGAATGTATTGAATGTAGATTGAATGTTCTAGTGGGAACAAATATGTAAGCAACGCATGATGCACCTTTACAATAATATATTTAGTGCAGCTTTGTATGGAGCCGAAGTTTTAATAAGGTCAGACACATTTTCCCACACCTGAGGGACAATGTGTGACAGCTCGCTTGCCCCTCTTCGGTGTATGTGTCAATTCTTCTTCTCGTCAATGTATTATCAAATTAATAATATGATAATCATTGTACATTGTAATAAAGTTGTTTTCAATGTTGATATTATAAGTAATTGTCAGTTACATTGAATAAAAGATATAGCAGTCAGGTATATGTGCAGTTGTAACACTGCTTTTGTCTACGGCCGGTCTTTTAATGTCATGTTTCCACATGTACACTATTAATGTATTACATTATTTGACGGATAATTATTTTGGCAGTATTTTGCAATTATAATGTTGGAGTACTATGTATGTTACAATTTATGCTCTGTGTGTAGTATGTATAGTAATGGTTACACAGTATGGATACAAGAATGATTTTTGTGTTTTATTTAATTTCTGTAATACAGTTTGATTTTCTCATACAGTTGGTCAGATAATGAAATATATTAGCATTCCCACACTTTTAGTGTGAACAGCCTACAGTTTGTCGCACTGCTATATAAATATTATGGCGACACAGCAGGATAAAGGTAAAACTATATGGAAGCCTAAATGGGGCCGAGTGCCCTGTCACTGTTTCAACATCTGTAAATCCTAATATAGAAATAACAGAGAGAAGGTTAAATTTATGTGAGTGTTACTCCATGAACAAGCCCTGACTGCAGTTGCATGGAAATTGTTTCTTGTTTGTTGGCAACACTGTCTGTAACATAGTGATATAATGTTACACAAATGTGAAACAGTTTTATCAATTTTGTTGTGGCCCAACTGTATCTGTAGTAAATAAAAGGTATCTATTGTTTTATTGTAGGCATCCATTATTTTGCACAATTTTTTGAAATTCCTATTATAATAGTTATGTCTTTTCAGTAGCTTTCAAACATCAAAGTTGTGTGAGGACGATCAACTAAGTTCCCAATCTTCAGATGAAAAAATGGATACCGGCTCGGAGTCCATCAGGTCTCAAGACACACCCAACTCTGTCCTATCGTCAGATTTCGAAGGTGAGGTCGAGGTGCTCAGACTACAAAATCCAGAGAATGGCGTCCTAAGATTATCAGAACCAGAGAAGGAGAGAATAGACACAAGGGTAATGAAAGTTAAGTCAGAATTAAGCAATACCTTGATTACAAAAATGTCCCACTTGAACATAGATTCTTCAGCGGACAATAGGCCCAGAAATCTAGGTATCAGCCCACCTAGATTGAGTTCTACTCTTACGCTAACAACAAACCACCCTCTTATGGGCTTAGGCAGTCCCGATGAAAATTACCCAGATGTTGTACCCAAGAAATTGCCCAAACCAGAAGAAGAGAAGGATTGGAGCCTTTCCAGCATCGAAGACGAAAAGACTAGTCATACGAATGGATTTCACGATCTGTATGTCCCTCAAAGAAATACGTCAAAAAATAATTTATACTTTTCTGAAAATTTCGTCACTGCGGACAGTCAGTTACTCGGTGACTCTTTAAATACTTGCCCACCGGACGTGGCGAGGATCGAGCAAAAAGCGAGAAGGAAAATCGTTCCAAGATTCTTGGAACCTCAAAAAAAGTTATTGGCTTTACCCATACAGGTGACGAGGGAAAACGGAGACGACAGTGCCATCGTTAAATACGTACAGGAGAGGAATAAAAAACTGATAACTCAAAGCACGCCCAAACTGATCAATGGTCAGCGTGCCTCGGGGAATGAAGATGCCATAAACTCTGGAGTAAGTTTCTCGTAGGGAATTTCAGGGAAAGGTCAATGAGTACTCGATGATGATGTTTAAGAGCCATCATATAATTACGTCACACGTTATGGGGAGTGAAGGGACTCAACGAGGTGTGACATTGGATAACGAGTGGTGGTAGGAGGAAAATATTATCCGACCGAAAGTCCTATAATCTAGGAGACTGCAAGAATGTTGCTACTGACTTCCTTGAAGTCATTACTATCATTATCATACTCCTATGTCATGCCACCGCTGGACTATTCTCAATATTAAGAGGGTTAAGGCCATAATCGGCCACGCTGGCCAATCGGCTAGACATTTTATTTTTATCATTTGGCTGACAAACAAGCAGACGGGCCACTTGATGGTAAGAAGTCACCGTCGCCTACGCCTTAAATAATATTATGGGGATTCTAAAGTATGCAAGTTTAGCGAATGGTATTTAATAAAAATGCACATAGGTTTTTAAAAATTAAGGGTATGCGACACGGCCTGCGCCCCGCACGTCCGGGTAGGATGGGAGGCGGAGGTCTACAGCACTAATATACTAATATGTGTTCGTTCGCAGGTGTCCGAATGGTGTGTCTCTCCAATTATCCGCCCCATACCAAACTTCGATCTGCCGATAGAAATGTCGACCACTATTCCCGTACAGAATGTAAGTGGACCGTAACTCGGCTACATTTAGCTCCTTGTCAGTCATCTCTCCGTCACAGTGTATTACTAAGTGTATGTGTGTACCTTATAAATAATTTGAATATGTAGTTCTTTGGCGCTTATGACTAATGCTGTGTTTTTTAATGTGGGTAAACTAAAAAAGGGAACCTGAGTCCATCCAAAGAGACGACAGACGTTTTATAATTAGGCAAAATAAATCTTAATCATATTTTAAACAAAAACTTAACAACCACTCGGCCTGTCGCTCGAACGCGCCACTCGACCGCTTACTTTGCGGAGATGCCTTGCAACTTGATTGCAAAATGTCATTCGTGTATTAATGCGGCTACTAGCGGGCCGGTGTGCGGCCGCAGAATGAACGTAGTCTCCATGTCCTCGCGTGTATAACGTGCAAACACACGTTACACTTGCCGCGACCTTCTTACGAATTATATCAAAAATATGCAGAATAAAATTTCAACAATATTCATATTCATGCTCTCTGGTTACCATTCGTTTCGTTTCGACTCTCGACGGAAATTTTATAGGCAATTCTGTGAACTATGAAGTGTTTACGTGACGGGTAGGCCGGAATGTTTTGAAGCGATTTTGTTTTCATATAAATAGCACTCGGTTATGTCATGCTAAGTACTGAATATTAAACACGAAAATATGTTCCATGTTTTAAAAATGAAACGATTTACGAACAATCATAAATGTTGGTTTTTATCTGACGACGACGTCAACTCAAAGTATATGTCAATCTTTATTACTAGGTTGTACCGTTGCTTACTTTGTTATTACGAGTATAGAAGTAGACAAAAAGGTAAATGCCGTATATTATCGGGAACAGGATCTAGACTCGCCCGATGTCATATCGTCCTCGACGCAAGAGGACAAGTCGGCGTACCAGGCGCTGCTCGACCCGTACACGGGCTCCGTGGCGCTGCGCCCCACCGCCGCGAGCCCCTCGCCCCGCCGCCGGAAAGTTCAACTGGTGAGCGGCTGCTGTCATCTCTATTAAACTGTAAAAAGAATTAACTCTTTGAATGATCAGTTAGGACAAATTATTGTACACGTCTGCTTGGAACGAGCCGTGCGCGCGGAAGGGGATATGATATAGATATAAATGCCATGTCTTTAAATAAGTATATATAGACTCTTCGTTTAATCACTCCTAGTTAATAATTAATATGATACACTGTCCTTCCCATTTATGTATTTTTTCTTACAACTATTCATCAAT
>DWDX01000313.1:0-29648 GCA_018245675.1 Agara michaeli
GGTGAAATGTGGGGGTGTACTACACTCCTCTGCCTACCCCTTAGGGGATTACAGGCGTGATGTTACGTTACGTTTTAAATGGTAACTTTTAAATAGCCATCGAAATTAAATTAACGTTTTACAAACGATATAACTAACAACGGCTAGTTTTAAATTAAGTGTTCTGTTATTAATTTGTCTATATAAAAAAAACAGTAACACGCTTTCTGCAATTTAAATTATCTCATGTAAGCCATGTATATGTACGTTCATATCATTTAGTACCACGCAAGAAAACCAAAACGTATGTTGTAGCACGCTAATTATTAGTCCTTTTATTGATAGTGTACAAGATTTAGCTAAACCCTTTTGACTTTAACCTGTAAAATAAAGCACTACATACACAAACTTAAAAATAAAATAGTTTAATAGAGTATCGCGTAAAGCGTGATTAATGTGATCATCGCGGTTGTTATGGCTCCAATCCTGATACTTTTACTTTTATTTATAACGTCTTGCACTACAACTACGACCGTTTTTTTTTCAATTTCTCACAATATTGTAGTACCATTTATAATATTATCTCATACAATAATAATGCTTGGCAAATATTAACATAAATTTTAACATTTAGTTAATCTTGACATAATAAATTTTATGAATAAACCAAGAGTTTTTTTATTAAACTATTTTTTTTTACTTTACAATTCTTTTTGAAGTTCGGTAGGTAACCACCCTTGAGTACTAATTTGCTTATGCGGAAGATTTTTTATTATTTCAGGTTATTGAAAACTTTAAGGTATTCAAGTGGTGAACCATGAAACTTGGGAGCTAGACTTAAAAAGTGCATACCATATCATTTAAATATAATTTTTTTACAACATTTCAGTTCGCCTTAGTCTTTAAATAAGGTAATATTACTTAAAATTGATCCTCTAACAGCGCAACCTAGAGATTCCGGCTTCAAACCGAATAAATAATATATACATATACGTTCGCCGATTGTTTAATAACTTACGCGGAGTTTAGCCTTACGGTCACATAAGTTTCCCTATAATTGACCTTGATTGCTATTGCGTATACAAATTGTGTGATTTTATCTAGGAAGATAATAAAAATTAGTACAGTAAAAAAATTAATGTTGCACTGGAATGTCAAAAAATGATATGCTTTTGATTTGATAATCAAACCTGCGTTTAGGCTTAGTGACATTATTTATACGCGACTCATTACATGATACCACTAGCTCTTGATCTTGAAATATGTTATTATTAATAGGTGAACAATATGCAAGTAAATTGAACGTTACAAACTGTCTGGGGCCGTATATATTGTATTTATTTTAATATTCAATGTTAATAATTATAAACTACTTCAATTTTTGCGTTTGTAATGCGAATTGACTATTATGCGTTTACATGTTAGAAATCTTCCTAGTTTTACGCGATTTTATTTTCGGTCAATAAAGACTTCAACGATTACTAATAACATTGACTCTTATTTTTATACAAAACTTAGGATAGAAGATAAACGCTGCATTTTATAATAAAGATTGCCTTTGAGTTAGTGTTCTTATTTTCAACAGGTAAAATAAAAATGTTATAGTTACCATTGCATCGACGTAAGTTTCGCAGCTGTTCTTATAATATTACTACTGATGGCATTGAAAACTTTTAACCTGCCCCACTGCGATCCTAATGCGGCGAAGTTCTGTTATATCTTAAATATAATCTCTATGAAAGTTAAAAGTACAGTAACATCGATATGCACATACTCTTAATATGTTGTTGTTTTCGTAACAACGTATATTAATGTTTTTTTTTCTTAATTATTCATAACAGTTTTGGCTCTTAAAGAAACAAATTACCAGAATAATATGTACTAATAGTGTTTTTTGGAATTTGATTCGTATTAAGGGTCTATTATGGTTATTTATATAACTAAACATATTGTTTATTTGAAGTAAATGGAACCCGTTTTATACATTTTAGACTACACAACTTATTTAAAACATTTATCTATATACTGTGTTTGAGATCGAAAAGGTATGTTAATTTAATTTGTTTCATTTGTTACAGCTATGGTCTTGCAAGAAAGCGATATGTTCATGGATGCCCTTAATGCATCGGCAACTAACAAAAAGGAACCTAAAAAGCGGAAACGGCGAACTAGTGGATCTAAAGATGGAAATGCTCCAAATGAGGGTTCCCCACCACATACCCCTACTCCGTCCAGTCCGACTGGTGAAAATAAGTCTGTACCACCTAGGTTTTACCAAGACACCTTAGAAACTGAAGACAATAAAGAGAAGATTTCTGGACTTACAGAAAATGCAGATGAGAAAGAAAATATAAAAGAGGAAGAAAATATGGATACTAACGAACCTCATACATTGACAATAAATGGACTTAAGGGAGTTTTATGTTATCATAAGAAAAAAGGCCCAAAAAAGAGTATAAAATGGAAACCAGATTCGGAATTAGAAGAGATACAGTATTTCGAACTTGATGAAACTGAACGTGTAAATGTAACTAAAACATTTACAGACATGAAACACTTGGAACGAATTCATGAACGAGAAGCTTTCGAAAAAGCTAGAAACTTAAGTAACGATGATGTTATGGAAGAAAAAACTCACTGGCGGCCGTTGATATTAATAGATGCAGAGGGTCAAATTCAAGTAGAATACGGTAAGAACAGTAAAGAAAGAGACCTACAAGCAGTACGACAAAAGGGAACATTACAACCTTTATATTTTCATAAGTCAATGATACCAGATTCTCCTTTCGAACCTGATCCTGAAACTCACGTTTATTCCGAACCATGTTCTATACCTCTTGATGACATAACTGGAAACCAAGATAATGTTAGTGACTTTAGAAATATGCCATGGCCAGAACCTAAAGGAAATGCACCTGCCTCGTCTAGCAGCAGTTTGAACGTGCAACCTATGTTCGCTCCAAATATACCACAGTTCCCTAATAATTTTCCTGGTACTCAATTTACGGGAGTACCACCTGGCTTTCAGGGTCCTCCTATGGTCCCGGGAGATTGGCCGAACGGCGTGCCTCCACATATAATGGCCAATGGAATGCCGGCGCCAATGGCTACTACAAATATTCCACCTGGAGCTATGCCGCCTGGACCCATTCCACCTGGAACCATGCCGCCTGGAATGATGGTTCCTCCGGAAAATATGATGATGGGCCCAGAAATGTTTGGTGCACCAAATCCTATATTCCCTATACCACCAGAAGGTTTTAATATGCAGCAAAATATGTTTCCAATGGATTATAATATGTCTGGACCCCCATGTCCTGATGGTTTTGCGGGCCCAGGTAATTATCGTGGAGCTATGCGTGGTCGCGGTGCCGGTGGGCACTGGCGAGGTAAAGGAACTGGCTCTTGGGAAGGCCCTCAACGTGGTCGAGGAGGAACTTTTTCTCGGGGTGGACGAAAAGCTCTATGTATATATTTCCAGAGAAAAGGATCGTGTCGACAAGGTGAAAATTGTTTATTTTTGCATCCGGGTGTAAATTGCCCTTTTTAGTTTAGTAGATAAGTAAATGCGGTAAATTAAAGCTGCTGTACATAATATAATAATATTTTAACGTAAGCAAAAGAGAGTTAAATGTAACGTTTGTTCAAAAGACTGCTAGACATGTAAGTTTGTAAAAATGTAAATAGGCTCTTAGAATACATATTATTATAAAAATATATAAACGTTGCAAATAAACTCATCCAAAATTTAATGTGTTTTACTATATTTGCTATCAGTTCAATTTGTTAAACTTGCACTCGCATGGTCATCGGGCATGCACTCATCATCCATACTATCCATACTAATATTATGAATGCGAAAGTAACTGTCTGTCTGTCTCGTCTGTGACGTCATCACGCCCAAACCGCTGAACCGATTGTAATGAAATTTCATATAGAGGTACTTGAGGGTCTTGGGATGAACATAGGCTACTTCTGTCTCCCATTTTCTTTTTAGTTTTTATTGTTTTACGAAAAGGTTGCCGAAAATGGGCTTCCTGAACGCTTGCATGGCGTGCGCTGACTCAACCTTATGAGATACATAAAAACAATGTTCTACAAAATATTGTCCACAAAAATATCTATACAAAAGTCCGCGATGTTATATGGCTATCTCTTAAGATTGAACCACAGTAACCATTTTACTATATTTAATTTAAATTTAAATTTATCGGGTTACTTTTAGCGTGTTTGCTTCAATTTCGTATTAATCCTTATCAAAATAAATATAACAGTCACCTTTAGCACTTCATCTAGATTGAAATTGTCTTTTACAGTATATCATTATAATAAATACTTTAGGAGATATCATAGTTTCAAAATTACCCGCAACGAAAAATCACCCATAGAATGGGAAGCACGCGGGGAAGCAGCTGCGGGATGCTCGCGTGAGTAGGGATGTGACTTGGAGTGGAAAAAATCGAATACTAAATAATCGATATTTATCCCTTTAAACTGTATATCTTCGCAACAAGCGAAGTGTGGAGCCTATATGTGAAGTAGCCTATATGTTATAGGCTACTTCTTATTAAAATAGAAAGCAGTAAATTAGAAAGTTATATAACTCTGACTACTGTCTACTCGCTTGCTGCTCGCTCCCAAAAATAAATACAGGTGCATACTTTCTGTTTATTTTGCTGGAGAACTGTACACTAATCGTGTACTATTATTGTTTAACAAAAACACGAGTAAGCAATCGAATTTTTACGGTGGATTTATCGCTTCGTTTTATCATAAATGAAGAACTATGAAACCGTTTAAAAGTACTGCATCAATTCCGAAAGCAACCAGCGCCTTCAAGCGTCGAAATCAATTAGATATTAAAGACATGAATGGATCGAACGAAACAAAACGATGGCTCATTTGTAAGATTCATATCATTATAAGCAATGCAAATGTTAGCATAAACACTCTTTGGTATAGTTTCGCAAATAACTTGGCAAAGTCTAGGGCATGCAGTGGTTTGAACCCCAGGCCCACGACGATTGCTTAAACTCTTTGATTAATGGCAAAATAGGGAATCTGGACAAGATACCACTTCGCTTTGGGAAAGACACCGGCTTACGTACGATTTTTACTGTCTAAAACCCCCTTTATGGTCTTACTCGGCTCTATTGAGAGTATTCCAGAAAGTGCTAAGGAACGTAAAAATCTATTATTAAATATTTTCTCTTAATTCCCTTTCTACGTAAAAGATTTGATTTATAAGTAACATTTTGTATAGTGTAGTAAATAGTATATTAATTAACGTTTATCCAATAGATATGATAAAAGTATCGTATGATAGACCGATTCGCTGTTCACTTTGCACTATGACATGTAGGTATGGCTGAGCGCAACGCACTCTTCGCGCTTTATCGTAAAAACCGATACCTAAATGATTAAAAAAGTGCATAAGACAATTGAATTTTATAGTCTACAACTTTTATTAAAAATAAATATATGACTTGAGGAAAAAAAAAACGTGATATTTCCAAAAATCTGATTTTGGCAACTTTAGACCTCGAGTATTTAAGAACACTCGCACATGACCTTAGGAGATTATTGAGAAAAAATGTAGAATGCCAAAACAAAACAAAACTCTTACAAGCAAAATGTTATCACATTTTTGTAACTCAAATTACGCTTTTCATCGAGCAACGCATCAAGTAACGAACACTGAATGGATATCTCCTTGACTGCGCTTTCACCTCTTTGACGCATTCGCATCTTTGTATTTCCATATACGTAATCATTGCCTAGGGCTGTACGAAGGAGAGGGTATGGTAACCATTTCACGACATGGTCAAAAAAATCGTGATATGATCAACTCTACGATATGGCGACGACACGATACATGTAACGACAGGAGGTACGTTCGTCAGCACTGATCCTCTAGTCTAGTCTGTCATATCAGTATATACTAATCTATAGTCTGTACCAGTATCAGTATTTATAAGTGTAATGTATCAGTATAAGTGTATAATCTATGGTCTGTACAATCTGTGATCTATACTGTGCACTGTACATGTCACACTCACACTGCACTACACACTTGCACCTTGCACAGACAATAGACATACGTGTCAGATTTGTCATTAAACATACAGGTCAGTTACTTTGTTTAAGATTTAGGATTTGATCCGTTTCAATTATTTTTTATGTTTCTGACAACAAATTACAAATTTTTTGTTGAATACCGTAGAATATTATTTCCTGAATTACAACCGAATATTATTTCGATCATATAAAGAACTACGTAGTATCGGTTATCTGTTTTTCCTATTTATTATCGTGATAGTAATCCATTTGTATTATGCAACGTTGGTTTTTTGTAGACGATCGTAAGAAACAAAAAATTAAGATACAAAAAAACATGTCAGAAAAACAATTGTTCAAGGAGCCAGAAATTCCCGCACAGGAGTGGCCTTTTTGCGTGTCTGTGTCAAACATCGATTCTAAGGAAAGGGTCTTTCTTACGGGAAATATATTAGAATTAGGAGAATGGGATTACGCGAAAATGATTCCTTTGGATCATGATCAGGAAAACGAATTGTGGTATAAACGCATTACCATACCAAATACTTGCGATGTGCTTTATCGTTATGCCATATGTCTTGTTAACGAAGACACTAACGATGTAATTATTCGCCGATGGGAAACAAATATTCATCCGAGAGTAATCAAGGAGTGTATGCTGCATCCTGTTACTGATACCTTTGGGGAATATGATAATAAAAATAGTGTTAGCAGAGGATGGCTGACGTCCCAAACATTAGTACAATTTAAATTCATAAACAACCCCTTAAAATTAAAAAGTCGCTTAGCTGACAGATTGATGAATATTAAAGTAACCCCAGTGAAATTATCTTTTGGTACTGAACCTCACGTTGAAGAATCGTCCCTGAGTACTGAAACAATGGATTCGGAAGTGCCTCAAGGAGTGTATGTGGAAGTATCTACGCTGGACAATGATGCCACAATATGCCGCTTGCAGCCGCAGGAACAATTTGGAAGGGAGTATCGCCCAGAAGATGTGCTATTAGTCAATGTATTTGCTCCTAATTTTCAGAACTTAGCGTATCTAGTGGATTTCTACTCATATAGCACTCGTGCTTCAGTTGAAGACCCCCCCTGCACTGTGGGTTACACATATATCCTGCCAAACATGTTCAAGCCATCAGAGGGCACTCTGGAGTTACCAGTTACATGCAACGTAAAGCATCGACCTTTGGGCACTGTTATATTAGAATATCTCATTGTCTACCCCATGCAAGGTAAACTCTGTGATATGCAGGCATCCTATGCAAAACATTGGGATCCATCATGGACTGGTCTTGAAGTTGGTCATCGAGGTCTTGGTGCGAGTTTCAAGACTAAAGAGTAAGTTTACTCTTGTTATCATATAAATTTACAGCAAATGTCATTTAAGAATTGTTATTGTGGACAGTATGTGGGGCTCACATTTAGACTATTTTGTAAATGTTAATAATATTAATTTCATTAAATAATCTAAATTCAGAATAGTCTTAGTTTTGCAATGGTTGACATAAACACCTTAATTTTCATGCAAGTCGTCTAATTTATGTCTATACATAAATGGGCAAGCAATATTGTGAGTAAACTTTTGTGTCCCATAATCCATGAACCTTTTCAGAGGTAATGCTATTCGTGAAAATACAATAGCTTCCCTTAAGAAGGCAGCTGCAAGTGGGGCAGATATGCTGGAATTTGATGTGCAGCTAAGTAAAGACATGATACCTGTTATCTATCATGATTTTCATGTATGTATATCAATGAAAAGAAAGAAAGAGGTTGACTTCACTGAGATGCTTGAATTGCCAGTGAAAGACTTAACATTGGAACACCTACAGAAACTGAAGGTATCAAGGAATCAGCTTTCTCAGCCATATATCCTGACATATCACAGTCTGTACTCTGTAGATATTTTTGATTACATAATGCTTCTCCTTTAAGCATTTCCTCATGTATATCGACACAAAAAGAAGTTTTTTCAGAAAAAAGTAAACTTACATACTGTATACTTTCCATAAGCAATGTAGAGTATTTTAAAATAGTTTTATAGAGTAACATGTAATCCATTGTTGAGTTTTCAAATTATATTGAAGCCATTTGATTTGATTCATTGACTTTTTGCACTTAAAACCATACACTAGCATGTAATTGTTTTATATATAAAGATTATCTACTGTATACCCCATGCTGTCTACGTAGTATACGGGCCATTCTTCTTTAAGAGGTTTGAAATTTTTTGGCCAGGGGAAAGATTTTTTCAGACTTAAATATAGAATTTCAGGAAAATTTATTTTAATTAGGCACTTAAACATAATGCTCTATATAAAATGCTGCGATTCATTGCATGAAACGACAACACCAAGAAAATAATAAAAAAGCCATTTTATATTGACTGCAATACAAATTTACCTCTTATCTCAGAATGAACAGTGTAGTATACAAATATAGTTAATTTTCTATTAAAGCCTTTCATTAATAGTTAATTAGATCACAAATTCTCTTATTTTACTATACAAAATTGCTTCACTGTCTTGTAATATTACTTCAGTTCTTGATACATCGGGGATAGACAAAGTCTTGAAAAAATAAGGTGTTGTAATTTATTTCATAATATCTGATTTAAATAGCTTTCCAGTTAATTGAGGCTGACCTTGTTATTTTCCAATGACAGTATATTAGAATGTGTTCTGTCCTTGTGGATATGTCTTAATTGACTATATGAAACCAATATTATAGACCTGTTTATCCATCAATAACAAGGGTTCACTGCCCATTTAGTATGTATGTAGTTTATTATTACACAATAAGCTTGTGCTTGACTGCAAGCCCCCCAAACATCTGACATTGTTATTAATATCATTATTCAAAGTCCACTTCACAGGTACTAAGAAATATTTTATTTGTCATTTTTTAGGTATACCACTTAGTAGAAGGTCGAAACCATGAGATATTATTCTTCGATGAAGACCTAGAAGAGCATCAACCATTTCCAACTCTTGAGGAGTCTTTGAAAGCCATAGATTCACATGTTGGGTTCAATATCGAACTCAAGTGGACTATGGAATTGAATGATGGGACATTTGAATTGAACAACCCTTTTGATATGAACACATATGTTGATAAGGTACTTTCACTTTGTATGTAATCATATATTATCATTCTGTGATAAGATATATTTGTTAATCTAGTGTTATTTGTCAGGTATTAGAAGTAGTCCTGAAAAATGGTGGTGAACGTCGTATTGTGTTTTCATGCTTCAACCCAGATATCTGTACCATGGTGCGAAACAAACAAAATAGATATCCAGTCATGTTTCTGACCGTAGTAAGTACCATAAATGTTTAAGCAGAGATAGCCTAGTAGTTTGGCTATGAGTTTCTCCCTCTGGTGGTCTAGGCTGAAATCCTGACACACACTGTTGACTTTACACAATCAACTTACTTAACAAATCGCAATAATGGTTAAGGTAAAAATTGTGACCAAATCTGCAAACCTCTCCACAATGTTCTTTGAGATGTGTACTATCTGCGGCACTGGCCATTGCAGTAGATTATGGCCTTCATCTTTTTCATTTAGTGAGGAAACGCAGTCCAGCAGCGGAATAATAAAGGGGTTGAAAAAAATCATTCTTGATAAATTAAAAATGCAGTTTTGTTTAATGTGGTTTTGTTTAATTTTCAATTAAACAAAACCACTTTCTTCTATTATCATTATAGCTATTGAGAATATTAGTGGAACCAGTTGCATCAGAGTTCACCAGTTTCATGAAAAAACTAATGGATGTCTATAGTTTGTGTTTAAGATTCATAACTATTCAATAGGACATACAAATGTACCACTAACCAGGAATAATCTGGTACAAATAAAGGAATTTCACGATATCCTGTTGGCACAGAGCAGATTGATGGATATACTGGTCGGTAACCTGTTAACCAACCTATCTTTCAGTATTCTTCATGGTCCTGAAGGCTGACTCCATAATTGTACACTATTGACATATGGGGAATTCTGAGGTATGTTATACAACCATTGTATAATAGCAGAATAGTTCACGCATCACGATCAAGACCAGTAGGGGATCACCCAACATGGCTTCAACAACATCTTCTCTCTTCCACATCTGTGTATTCCAAAGATGTGAGTATGTTCGCGCGAACGTGTGTGGGAACAAGGTTACAGGCGTCGGCCGCTACTACTACACGAGATCTGCGCCAGCACTGGAACTACTAGCTTAAACTACCGAACGTGTTGTATCTGTCTCAATCAAGTAAGTGTGGTCTCTTCAAATTATAAAATGCAATTTTCCACGGGTGAAACTCACGAGGGATTCATTATATCATCAATTTAGAAATAAAGATTGTGAATCAGACTTTCCCGCTTCTTTTAAAGGGAATAACGAGCAAATATCAACCATATCGTGATCCCCGCTGCCGGTCCATTCCAGCCGCGGTGCAGAGTGCGATCAGCTCGGACCTTCTGGGCATCGTCGTGCACACCGAGGATCTACTTCGGGATCCCACACAGGTGCATATAAAAGATTTAAGACCCAGTGCAACACTACATTACAACGTGATTTATAATAGGGAAATTGTTAGGTAGTTGGATTATAAAAGATATAAAAGCGGCGGTAAGACTCACTGACAGACCGACAGAAACTGGAAAACGACAGTATTGAATAGCTATGATTGAAAGAAAAGTGGGATCTAGACAAATGAAAAAAAAACTTTCTTACACGGAAGCACACGCGCAGAGGCAAAAGCACATACATAAAAGATAAAATGTATAAACTATAATTGTTATCAGACGACTAACCCTGGTTTCTACGTATTAGACGTAATAAACTGAAACATTTTTTATTCAGGTCAAATTAGCCACAGATGCCGGACTGGTTATATTTTGTTGGGGAGACGACAACAACGACAAAAATACCATCAAGAAACTAAAAGAGATGGGTCTGCACGCTGTTATATACGATAAACTTGATCAGTATATAACCAAGGAAGTTAAGGTACAATAACCGATCAATGATTATAAATCCCATAGGTTTGCACTAGTTATTGCACAAGGAATGCTATGCTTGTTATACTTTTACAATATTACACCGCTTAGTCCATAAAGTGTATCTTGATCATGAGTGTATGACGATAAACAGGAGAGCATATTCTTGGTGGAAGCAAGGGAGTCGCAGCGGGACCTGATGCGGCTGGCGGCGCTGGACGAGCTGCCGAACTCCGAAAGCAGTGTGTCCTCGCATACGCTGTGCGACTCTGAACCGCGCCCGTATCTCGATCTCTCCATACGAAATAAAATTCAAGACCGATCCACCGTCACCTCTCTTGAATCCCTCGCTTCCTCTATCGATATCAAGGACGATCAAACCGACAAGAATCTCAAACGCAACCACATAATTATGAACGTAGCTAAAGAGTCGCAAGTGAAGGGACACCGGGTTTCTTTCGCTGGCCTATTCTCGGCTGGGGATAACTCCAAGGGCTCGTCAAAAAAGTCTCGCAAAGACGACGAGTAACGGGCGGCATATAGATTAATATAAACCAGATATATTTTTATTATTTTATTTTGCTCAAGGTTTTTTTAATCCTTTATTGTTTTTAGAGTACATAAGTATTTTTTGTGATTTTTTTTATCATGACCATATAGTATTAAATTTTTTTAGCGCATATCTGCACATATTTGAGTTTGACAAGATTTTGAAATTTAAAAATATGGAATGCAGAAAAATCATTAATTAACATCACATTAATTTATTACTACATTGGATAATTACGATCAATCAAACTGCCATTAGTCTATGGTAACTGCGTCATGACAGACACTTGTCATAATATAAAGAACAATATTTTTCATTTTATAATCCAGATATTATTCTATTCTTATTATATTATAAATAAATAGTTGTAACACTCTAAGGTACAAAAAAGACCACTACCTATTTACAAACATGTGATATCTATAGTTATAGTCACCCCCTCCAATGTACGGAGGTCAATATATTTGTTGGTGTACTTCAAATTATAATGCACTATCTGTAGTATTAGAAGTCTGTATTACCAATTACTTTCTAAGGTCTCGCTAAGCTAACGGTTCTCTATTTATGCCTCGTTGCTTTATCGCGGTAATTATAGTTGTCAATTCATTACCTACTCATAAAACAATTGGTCAGTGAGTCACTTTTCATTATCCGAAATCGAAAGCAGTATTAATAATATTTGTACCGACAAAATTACTTATTATAATTACATTATCTCATAATCTACTTCTCTCATAGCACTTGTATGGATTTAGTGTATCCATGAAACGTTAAAAAGGGTATCTTATTTCACATATATATTTTTTATAGGTATTATAATTTAGATATTTTTATGTGATAGGTAATCATTAGTCTGTGATATTTTATTTTCCTTTTCCACTATAGTGTCGTAGTAAATTTTTAATGTATCATTATTTCATCAGAATAAAATATTTGTGATAATTTTATATGGTTTGATTTAAGCACTGTAATTGATTGTTTACTTTCCTTTTACCATGTCTGTGCTGAAGGATAAGGCTGGTTCGTCTCAAAATGTATAAAAGATATCTATCATTATTTTATGGTCTAATTAGTAAAGGTAACAAATAGTCAACTGCGCCAACGAATTTTTTAAAGTGAGTATAATACTTAGGTATTGTATTTTTTTTGGCTTGGAATTAAAATTAAAATATTTATTTTCAAACAATTTATCGTGCACTTTAGTAATTGTTTTTTAAATTACATTATTCCATATTAATCTTCAGAAACAAGTTTTTATCAAATACTAGAGATGGCGTTACGGGCGCAATAACGCTACGTGTGAAATAAATTCTTTTGACCAGCCGACCGAAACCGCGGAGGACAGACAGCTAGTATTTCATATTTATGTAATTAGAAAATCCCTATCCAAGTTCCGGATTATTATCAAAAAAGGATGTAACGGATGATAAGGACAGGTTAGGAAATTGACAAATAAAATATAAACGACGGTTAAAATTTACATCTGTATTATAAACAATATAAATAAGTGTATAAGGGTATTATTACATATTTAAAACTAAAAGGTAAGTACTTTTAGAAGGACGGAATGTTATAGTTAATCACATTACATATACTTACTACTTAAATACATTACATAATATATATTATGATCAACTTAGAAAACCTTTGTAAATGGTGATAGGTACTACTAATATGTAATGTAATCAAGCAATTATTACAATATTATTGTGCATTTATCACACTCTTTACATTTCAATGATATGTACCTAATTGTACACATATTGTAGTAGATGCTACCACACCACTATTTGATTATAGAATAACGTCTTACAACTATAACATAGCATATATTTATGTGATAATAACCGTGTTACAAGTACTAAAAATATTGATTTGTAGAATGTAAAATCTTGATAATTGAGCACATCGAAATTAGGTTAAGTAATGTAGGTACTTACATATATTATTCAAACATTTTGAGCTTTTCCTTGGTATAGACAAAAAAATACTTTGGGAGTGCCTTTAGTTCATTCGCTTCATGTTTTCAAGTCGTCACAACATGAAATCTGTACACGCCTGAACTCGCAGAAAACGTGACAAATACATATATGTATAACAATCAGTTTCTAATTGTTTTACACGGTAAAACTTTACAATTATACAAAGGGATTACTTTTTAAATAAACATAAATATGTTTGTAGGTTTTCACAGTACGAGACTAGTATTTTGTGATTCAAGATTGTCAAAACATATTTTATTATATTGATTTATTAAGCCATAAAATTATAAAAATTAATATTGTGCAATATATCTAAAAAGTAGTGTTGAATGATAAATCTAACGTCTGTTAATAAAACTAGTTTAAAGAACAGAACCAATTGTTATTAACATAATGCAAACAGTGGTAACAAAACTTTATTTAGTCAATAAAATGGTATCTTTATAATTCCCTTTTTTGTAAATTTATAAAATGGCCCAAAGTTTATTAAACTATAGAATGCTATGAAATATGTGTATATCAAGAACTTTCAACTCTACAAGTGCCGACACAACCAGACAATTCGTAAAGTATCTTGTATTAGTTACTGCATAATAACTGCTTAGAAAATTTCTATACAACTATGTTAATTGATATGTTGAATAATAAAATGTATTTATAACAAAATAGAGATGAAATGGTTTGTGCATTAAATCTTTCTTAAATATCTTAAAACTAAAAACTCTTTATATATTATATGTATGTCCCATCCCATTAAGGTTAAAAATCATATTATGACACCATGTAAATATTATTAGGGAACGTATTCATACTACGTGAACCATTTCGGGAAGATGGGTCTGTAAAAAACACGCTTCTTCACGGAAGAGGGGAGCGGGGGGGGAGGGGTTAGGAGGGCTTATTTCACGTAGAGAATATCCTTTAGGGAAATCTCGCGCTATGTATAAACTTATTATACCGTGCAGCGTTCAGGCCTTTTCACTCTCTAGTAGCAACACTTACTAGACACATCTATGCCGGCACGCTGTGGCTCAAAAGAACTCCGCCCAACGTTTTTCATGATCACGCTTTTTTCACCTGTAGATTACGCATGCACTCTTGACGTCACGAGGCAAGCGCTCTATTATACAAACAAATATGAGTCAAATCGATTACTTTTATTTTTTGTTAGCAAAAACTGATTTAAACCCACGTTTATAAATTATTACGCGAAAAACGATTAGTAGGGTCTTGGTATATACGAGGGGTACGAGTGGGGGGAAGGAGGGTAGAAATGGGTCGCGTAGTATGGGTAAGTTCCCTTAGGACACTATCATAATATACAAAATAACATTATGATTTAAAAACAACACAATATTTCTAAAAGCTCTAAATAATGGGTATTATTGGATACATACTGTACATATATTATCATATGGCCACTTATAAAACATCATCAAAATGATAAATAGGTAGTTATTATGATACATGTATTTTTGTGGTCCACATTGTAAATGTAATATTAAGTATATAATAAAGTTATCAGGTATAAAACAATTTCCTTTAAAAATATTTACAACTAAAGGTACGAAACATTAAAATGTAATGTTTTGATTCTAAACCATACAAAAATAAATATGAACTGTAAAATGTATTTTAACCTAATAAATATTTAAATTCCAGAAAATAATACTTATTTGGACGGATATAGATGATCAATATAATTGGACATTTTGATTTGGTAATGTAAAAAATTTTGCAATACCTGTGGGTGGTTTAGTCTTGAGGTGCTCTTCTATAAATTGACAGGGACAGACATACTGGTCACTGTGACGTCCCGGGACACTGCTACTGACATTCAGCCTATTTTTAACCGCATAAGCCCCCCATCGCCCGGCGTAACGCAAATACAGAAGAGCACTCCTCTCCTGTAAAAGAAATACTGTTTGTCAACATTATAGTAAATGAACTGGGAATGGAAATACCGAAGCATTAATATTACTAATAATAGATAAAACTTGCCAAAAGGAAGTTTATTCAGTCGATACCGCGCCGCCTGAGCCAGTCGTTGCACGGTGTACAACAGGCACGCGTATCTTTAGGTTCCTTGTTGCGCAAAATCTCCTCAACGTATTGACAAGGGCAGAGGGCGTGCACTAAATGGCGAGGAGACGCGGGGTTGCTGCCCTCCTCGTCTAGCGTCCAATCCAGTCGACGCCGCAAGAAGTCTTTGCCCCACCGCTGAAGGTAGCGGAGGTACACTTGCTCTGCCATATCCTGCACATTTACGCTTCGCTTACCCACAAGTATGACTAACACCATTAGACTAGATTAAGGCCCACCAAAATTAACTGCATTTTTCAAGTTAGTAATTACAAGTAATAGTAAAACTAATCATCTACGCAACTAACATGTAGCCTTATCCATGTTATTTACATAACATCTCTGGCCACCAGGGATGTTTTTGTATATACATATTTATAAAAAGTAGGTTTTGGCTTGGTAAATAACTACCATTAAAGGTAGTCCTTTTAAAAAGATCACATTAAATTTACGACAATAATACCATACGTAAAAGGATTGTAAATTTACGACAATAATACCATACGTAAAAGGATTGTAAACTTTTTTTCATTATTATTTAATGTATCTCTTTTTAAAATAAAAAAAAAAATTCCGTTCATTCATATTCATTTACATTGAAAAATTTTTAAAAGTTCAACATAAGTAACATATGATATGATTAACTCAACCCCTTTATATGGTTTTTTTTAAAATTATAGCACCTATATATAAATAATAGGTACAATGTGATTCAATTTTTATATAAAAAGCATGTGTAAGTACCAAAGAAATTGTTATCACTGAAAAGACATGTTAGCTATTGACTATTTTGTCTTTTTGAAAATTAAATGCACTAATAGTGCATAAGCTAATGTTGTTTAGCATTCATGGACAAGACAAGAAGGCAGGGATGAAGGACACAAAAGTTGAAAAACGTAAGTGGAAATTGATGAAATGAAGTATGATACATTCAAGGTGATAAGTATTGTAATGTATAAAAGAAAGCCTGTGTTCAGAGAAAACCAGTTAAAGCATGAGTGCGTCTGTTTCGAAAAAATACATATACATATGTTATAATGTTAGACAATATATATCACTAATCCGTAATTCTTATAACGCAATAAAAACTGAAAACATCTAGCATAAAATTCAAACCATAGATACTCATATACCAATGAAATACAATCTTGGCATAGATTACTATACTAATTATTAATATAAACTTCTAAGAATATCACACAGATTTTTGAGATGTTCCAATTTAGTATCAGATAGCAGTTTTGATTTTACATAATATGGATGTCCATACATACTATTATGTTTATGATTAAAATCATATACACAGTATGATTTCAACGATATCCATAAAACCGGGTACACATGGGATTATGTTTAGAGATATTGAAACACCAAACAAGATGCCAACATTCAAGCGAAACTATGTCCTATGCTAGCCTATTTCAAATATTGAAAAAAAACATTTTACAGCCTTGTTAATTATCATGTAAAATCGCATGGCTTCTATGTCTATTTATTTACTAACTTATACTGTATCCAACACATATTGGCACATTTATTAAAATGTCACTAGGAATCAAAATACTTTTACTTAAATAAGTATATGTTTATTTGACGTGGAAAGTATGCATATTGCATATTCGAATTGTTATTGTAATAATAATATGTGTTATATTTGTATAATACTACCATTAAAATATTATTTAGTATTGCATAATGGTTAAATTTTAAAATATAGTAACTTACCTTATTTAAAAACCAAATTAAGTAACACCCACCATGTAGGTAAAGTTATTAGTATCAGTCATAATTTATTTTGTTATAGAAAAGCTTACACAATATGTGTGAACATACCGTTAGCACGAAAATGTTAAGGATATGGCATTCAAGTGGCATATACTTCTTAATCTTACACAAACAAGATGCAGAAGCAAATTGTCTTAATTATTGGTACGTTTTTATATATATACTTATAACTATATATTTTTCAAAGCCCTAGATATGTTTTATAGATACAGACTCCTTATAAATACTACAGCCTAACTGATATAAATATATCGTTGAATATCATTTTCCATTCATGACATTCACAAAACAGCAATGAAAAAACACAATCCTAACAAATTGGCACATTTCATTATACAGCCAAACATAATGATACAATTATTAATAACTTGATATTTTGAGCCTCCTAATGGAGAAACTCTTATTACTTTGAAAGATACGAAGAGCTACTTATAATGGAGCGTGCATGTCTCGTTGTCGCAAGCCAATGGAACGACAGACACTCACGGTCAACGAATGGCAATGGGTTATCTGCCTAATATTCTATATCACAGAAAAAAACAAACCTAGTGATCCTAAAATCATATATAACAGTGAAAAACAAGCATACACAACCACATATATCAGAACACTATAATGTTTGCTGAGTGCAAGAATGAGTGTACTTGGTTTGAATGACAATTAGCAAAAGCCATTGCTGCTGTAAGTACTTTAAACTCACAGCTGAGGCATGTCTGACACATGTATAGAATATAAATTGTAACTCTATAAGCATAACACATATAATGTTTCAGAAACATGTGCATCGTGCACATACTTTATAACATGTTCTGGACTAACAAATATCAATTAAATATAAAAAATATATTAACATTGAAATATACAATGTATTACTGTAAGTAATATTCAATTTTCTGAGAGTTATTAAAAATTGTAAATTCAATAATTAAAATATTTCTGTATGACATGATAATCATGAAATACTTTAAGACCTGAAATTTAAAAAAATACACAATTTTTTTTCAGATTATGCGTAATCATACAAATATACCATGCTTTATATAATTATGACATTTTCCATTTATGTAATGATTACTGATGTTATTATGAACTCTGTCAAGGTGAAGAAGAAGCTAAGCGTATTACCTTAAAATGTGTTGTAAATAAAATATTTCGATTTGCTTGTACATAGATATATAAATAGTAATTAATTTGTACATCTACATTATGGGCAATTAATAATTTCCCAGTGGTTGGTGATGTGTTACCCCTACTAATCAATAACTGTATGTATATGAAAAAGTATACTGGCAGACTTATAAAGTGCATCAACCATTGAACTGCATATTTTTCATCTGATTTTTTATGAATAAAATGCTTATATGCATTTTTTATTTCCTTATTACTGAATGTTAAAAACTTTTTATTAATCCTTAGAAAAAATAATTTTGAAAATGAAATCACATGTGGGATATTTATAAATGGAGAGTATATGCAAGACATCCTGCTCCTATCATAGCTGCAGCATTCAGACCAGCCAGCCCTCTTACAAGAACAGCACGATACTTCAGAAAATATTACCAAACCCCAAAATTGCAAAATTTATTACAATAAGATATAAGGTAACAAAGAGGTTGTAATCTGTATTGAGACCTAACAAATTTGCATTTCATTCCTTTTATTTTCATTATATAAACACTGCAAACGTCCCAATAATTGAATTTGATTTGTTCATCGTTTTTTTTCCTTTTAGATGTCAATTTTTCAGAAGAAATCTTTTGTAATTTATACACATTAGAAAATGTTTTTGATGAAAATGAAATTTAAAGATAAAATACCATCTAATACATACACAATTTCACATTCAAACAAGTACATTCCTTTGATGTAGTTTATACATATTTTAATGACGATGCTTGTATGATTGATATCCAGCAACTATTGGATTAGAACATCACAAACCCAAGATGTCAAGTGTCAAGTGACAAATGTCAAGATTGGAGCTCTTAAGCAGCACAGCATATTTAAAATTGCAATATAAAACAGAATTAGACTCATAACTTTTATATTGACAATGATAGATAGAATAATATTGCATACCTGTTTTCTAGACAATCTTGTTGACTGGCTGCCTTGGATAACAATATCATTAGCAGAAACATCTAGTCTTTGTTCCCACCCTTGCATAATCGTTTTACCCTCTTCACTCTCAATGAATTGTTGCAAGTGAGTAATGCAGGGCCCAGCATCAAAATATAAAAAACACAAATTGACTTTGTGACAGGAAATCTTTCCTCTGTCGTCTAGAGCTAACAGCAGCTTGTGTTTATTTAATAATTTATTAACACTTCCAAGACATTGCTCCAATCCTTTGGAAAGTTTCAATTTTATCCACATACACAAAAATATGGCCATGGCATTTAATATCAACCATAGAACTCCAAGAGAAAATAAAGTGAGTCCTGTTAATCCAGAAAATAGTAATGTGAGAAGAACTAGAAATGCAATGGTTATCCAACATATAAGTACTCGCTTATAACAAATATTGTAGAGGGTAAAACGTGCATCATTCACAAGTAATTCCATTGCATGAACATACTCTTCAACAGTCAACTGAAATACATATTGAACAAACAAATTAGCATTCTGTTAAAGGATTGCCTATGCACTTAATAGTATTAATCAAATTTGACAAACTTACAGTCAGTCCTTGTGCCATCAGCTCTTCAGGTACAAGTTCAGGTCGGAATTGTGCTGCGGTAATCCAAGGCCATTTTGTATTGACCGGCAATAATGTTACTATTATGTCACCATTTGCTGCAAATGTAACAATATATAACATTGTGTAAATTAATTTAAATAAAATTAAGTTAAAGAATGGTAGTCTTAAGAATAACACCTAGACGTACATCCTTTAAACAAATCGAAGATGTACCTAAGCAAGGCCAGGTAAAGAATACTTCTAATAAGCTAGCTTCCAAGATGACTGAGATGAAATAGATGCACAAATTTGTCAGAACCATAACCGGTGGAAATCCTTAGTATCTGGCTGTCCCTATAGAATATATTGGGGACTGTATGTGTGTAATGTTATGTTAGGCCAATTATGTTAAAAATAACGTATCACTTGAATTTACAGAAACTTTTTTAAATTGTATAAACAAACGCAAATAGGATATTGAAAACTATGGCTGACGCGCTTGGGGAAATGGTGCTAATATATACTTACAAAAACCTGTTCGTACATTAGCAAATTCTACATTTTTCATTAGAGATCCATGGGTCACAGGCTCAAAGTTTTTGTCCCCTCGATCTACATTTACATGAACAGACTCAGTTTTTAGTACAGCCGGTAACTGTTTGTGCTCAGGGGCTGAGGTGGTAGCAGTTGTAGGCGTCCCCGACGACACGTTTTCCTCTGGCAATGGCACACTTGTTTGGGGAGACTCATCGTCAAACTTCACCCAAGTTTTTCTTGTTGACTCTTTATTCAAAACACCGTTTGTAACATTTTTGTCTGTATCCTCTGCATTACTCATCATATATTTTGCGTAGAATCTTATCAATTTTTATTGCAATCACTATTTGATGAATTCCTATAATATCACTGTCTGACGTTTCTTATACCTACTGTAAAATGACACAACATATGACAACTACGTAACAGGTACCAGGTGTACCAACAAAACCACCAACAGTCGCAACAAAAAAATTTCAAACATTAATTAATATACTTGGGTGTATAAAGTATAAAACTTACATATGTATTAGTTCACTGTAGGTACTGTCTGCGCTAATAAATAATAATAAATCCCCAAGGAATCATTCATGTTATAAAACATAAGACACAAGATGTTACGTCCCGATTTATCGTAACCAAGTCGTCCGGATGTTTTGGCTCACTGATGAACTCTTTTCATAGGGAAATTTATTTAACATTGAAAGCACGGACCAGTGTGTATTCTTAGACTTTAAATAATCTTAGCGAAAAATCTTTAAGGTGATATACATTGTTCAAATAAAAACCTGTGGATCGCAGTATGTTATCTATAGTAATACATAAATTTATGTATGTACTTACATGAAAACAAAAAAAGGCTACAACTAAGTATAATCTATAGCCCAAATTGTATTTCAACTAGAGATCGACCGAAACCGCTTTTTCAGCCTCGCTCTCAGTTTCGGCCGAAACCGAAACCGAAACTTACTTAAATTATATTTCAGAATTTCTAAATATTTTATTTTAATTTTATAAAGTTATAAACAGTGGTCGGAATTGCGGAGCAATTCTGAGCATCTTCATCATAAACATGGATATGCCAATAAAATTGTAACGGTTTTATATAAATCAGTTATCAACATCTCTTAATATAATAATTTGTTTATTAACTCCTATTATATTATTAAGTACCTAGTATATATGAATTATTCATTGTAACTATGTAGAAGTTTACAATTACATATTATAAATTATTTCTTTTCAAATTTAAACATTATAACCAAGGAATCATGAATTGTAATCATAAATATGTATGTAAAAGTAAAAGTTACCTTAAAAAGTCTTTATCCAACTTTGAAATAGACAATGCAGCTTCGAAATAAGCACCTAACTTTGAAATAAGTAATGAGCTAATAAAAGATGACCAGCCCTGATATACGCACCAACATCAATACTTTCTAGTTCCCATATAAAAGCAATCGACACTATTGACCTTAACATTTACATACAATTTTTTGTTTCGCAAACCACCAATTTGCATTGAAAGTTAAACTTTTAATCGTTCTCCTAATATTGGTTCTTGCATTCACAATGATTTGAAAACAGTAGAAGATCCAAGTGATAGCCGTTCTTGATCCGTCTACAACATGAAATTGGTGAAAAGTAAGAAAAACTTTTGAAAATTTGAACCTAGAAAAACGTCGTATTTGTAAGGCTGAAAAACATAACAAAATAACTAGGTACTCACACAATTTTCGAGCAAAGTATCTAAACTGTTACAAAAGAGTGAGATCAAATAGAAAAATGTTTATATATTATAGTGGCAAGTAGCCCTAATTCAATTATGTATTTTTTACTGTACAATATCTTCGGTTAACCAAATCTGACTAGTCTCTACCTGCACGAAATGCCGCTTGACCGGTTTTTCCGCTCACACTCGTGTGCTGTAATAATAGTCCGCAAAAACACTCCACAGAACGTTCACTCGCCCACCACATACCGTTTAATAAGCGGTCAGAGTCTTGTACTTTATCAGTCACAAATCAGATTTGCACATTAACCGTACAGATACAATTGTTTTTGTGAAATAAAATAGTCGAATACTAATCAGTTGTTTGTGCTATGCTTAAAAAGTATAATAAAAACAAAAAAAAATCATTAGCATTTTTAGTAGCAGGTAATATGCTATTTACTTACAAAATAAAAAGTTTAATCGACAGAAAACTTGTGTGATTAATAGAAGTGTGATGATACTATACCTATCGTGGATATGGATTCGCTGCCCAAGCAGTTCGTATCCGCTATGCGGACTTTATTTGATATAATGGATGATAAACAGACTGGATATGTAAACCTGACTGATATTGAAAACCGTTGGCGTGACGATCGCACCAAGGGCTTACCTCGCGGTGTCATAGAAAGTCTTCAAAAAGTTGCCTCACATGACGGTTTGCTTACGTTTGAATGTTTTTGCACTGGTCTTAAGCTTTGTCTTTTACGCAATCAAGTTCAAAATGCTTCGAATAAAGTAAGTAAAGAAGATATGGAAATTAACCAGCAATCAATCGATACGCAAGTCCATCACAAATCATCATTGCCTTTAATAGACATAAACACAACTCAAAGTCGCGATAGAGCCTGGAATGCGATGCGGAGTACTGGTGGTACATCACAACAACGAACACATAGCATGCCTCAGTTAATAGAAGATAAAGACAATCAATTAACAGAATTATTTCATGGCGGAACGGCCAACGGTAATCCTAAAAACGAGAACTCCCATAGAGTTTACGGTCCTCCAAAACCACCAAGACTGGAGAAGTCAGCGTTAGATAGAAAGGAAATTAATGTAGATAGCAGAGGTATAGAGGAACCAAAAATAGATTTCGATGTTATTACTCGCTCCATGGAAGGGCAAGATAGAGGATTGGGCGATGGGCGATCAGCTAATGAAACACAAACACAAATGAGAAGGACCACACGTCGCAGGGAACCTCGACGTCATACTTTACACAATGGTATTGATTATAATCTTTTGAAACGTATGAAACAGATTGAACAGGAAAAAGATATTTTACTACAAGGTCTTACAGCCGTAGAGGAAGCTCGTGAATGGTATTTAAAACAACTTACAGAGGTTCAAGAAAAAATGCGCTATGCTGGAAGAATGGGAGCGTATGTGGTAAGGAATATCTCTTATTTGTTTTATCAGAATTGAATAAAAATGTGTGTTTATGTTGTCATTACCAAATTACAAATATTGTACCACTGTAATTATGTATTTAACTGTTGGAATTAGGCACTTTAGGATAGGGTGGCCAGTTTTACTAAGACATGACATGACACGACTTGTATTTTACAATACGAAAAGAACTATAAGTTTTAAGTTAGTTAAACGCATTAAATAGAGTCCGTAATTAGTTCGCTTTTGGAAAGTAAAACAAATGTATCGATATCGGTTGATCGTGGGCTCTGGATTTATCCCCATAGTGGCCAATAATGAACGGCCGCAGTCAGTCCCGATAGTACGAGTCGTTTACTGGAGAGCTCTTTATGAATAAATGTTGCATTCAGTTTAAAGCGATATGTAGTACATACGTAAATTTATAATTTTAATTGCACGACAGGAACCTTGGAACGAAGCACATCAAGAACGACTTGAGCTACTGCGTGCACGGGTGCTGGAACTGAACAGGCAACTAGGTGCACTGGCGGCGGGCTGGCGTCACGGCCAATTGTCGCTACACATGAACCTTGCCTTGCCGACTACTGTCCTTAATCCACCGACAGCGCCGAATGCCACTGTTCTTCGATCACAGAATAGATTACTTGCAGAGGTAAATCTAATAAATGTAGTTTCTAAGCTTTATAATTTAATTCAATTGCTCAGAATGTACATTTGCTCGGAAAACCTGTGGCACCTACTGTTGATTAAAATATATTTACTTATAAAATGTACAAAAAACGTGATTTTTATGAAATAATTCTTCAATGTTACGTTTTTTTTTTACTTCATAATTGTGTCACTGTATTAGCATTCGCAATAGCAGTTGAAATGAAACAGAAAATGGCATGTTCTCATATATAAGCCATTAACTGCAACTGAGCGGTTACAGTGGCCTAATGTGAATGATTACATGGAATTTTTGTTAAGAAATCCACTTACACCTTTTTTTCCTAAATGTGACTGTTGATCGACTTATTTTTTACACTACAGATTTTATATATTAGTACTTATCTATGCTACAGATCATCTGTCAATGGTCTAGCCCAGTATTACAAAACTTTTTTTAGGCCATACCCCACCTTAACATTTCTAAATTTTTTATGCCCCATATATAATTTTTAACCTTTAAAAATTGTTTTGTTCCCTTAAAAAATAAAATTGATGAGTTTTAGGAACAAGTCACTATGAAATTGTTAACAAAACATCATACCATACTATCGTATTATACCTAATAATTATTTACAGCATTTTTTTTAAGAATTTGCCTTTTTTGTTAAATTTGTCAGCAATATCTAGCAATGCTTTTGAATAACACAAATCGAAAGGAGTAGTCATGTCGAGTCCATTTTTGAATTGTCCTCCTTAACTATCAAATTGCCTCCTGTGGTGTGTGGGCCCCACATTGGGAAACACTGGTCTAGCCCATCTATCAATGATATGGTCCAATGTCAATCCCATTCTATAACCAGAATAACTACATAAACATAATATTATGGTAAATAAAATAGTAATTATTTTTTTCAGGAAGTAAATAGAAAAAATGAGAGAATTACAGTACTGGAACGTGAGAAATCTGCACTCATTAGGGAGCTTTTACTTCAAAGAAACAGAACAAAAATAATGGATACTTTTACGTAAACTTAAAATATCATGATGTATGTATTTAAAACATTTGGTGCCAATACTAATGAAATTTGTATGTCCCCAAGGTTAAGTCAGTTGGTTATGGTTTCTTATAAAAAATAAATAGTTTATAGTTGTTGAATTTAAAAATCTATATTACTTTATTTTATACTGCATTGCCATATCTATGAATAAGTATAAATTACCATAAAGATTCATAAGATGTGCCATTACAAAAAAAATGTAGAAAGCTATAATTATATTTAATATAATATAGGACCCTTTAGCGCGAAGGTGAATAGATTTTTTTAAACTATATGTGATTCTTCTTATAATGCGTTAACACTTTCCATCTGGTCAAATGCAGGCCACGGGCCAAACACCATTCCACCATATTAAATAAAAAACAGTGCCAGAAATGAAACACATCTATATAAAAACTTTAAACAAAAACTTAACTTAATAACTTTTTACTTTTTTTTGTACAGAACTATGCTAATAAATTGAGTGATAAAATGAATAATTATCCCAATTTATACAGCTGTTCTATATTACTGTACTATTTATTTATTGGTGCATTGATTATAATACAGCAATAAATAAATCGTGTAAATAATGCAAGTTGTTTCATGTTTATATGTATATTTCATAAATGAACCCATAATAAATCTACAAATGTATTTTAAATCAAAGATATTTTGATCAAAATAAAATGTTTCCACTAAACTTTTGGACTTTTATTGTACAAGGAGTAATCATATTCCCTGAAGGGCACATCATATGTAATAAAACCTTGATCCCAGGCTCTTTCAATCGCTACCAATAGTTCTTTTTGCTTTTTCCGACACAACCCTGTTTTAAATGCATCCAATATCTGAAACACAATTACATAGAGATTGAATAAATGTAATTTGTAGTTTGTTTTTAATGTCATTTTCTTATTTTTAATAACGAATTTAAAACACCCTACTTCAAGTATGTTGGAGGAGTGTAGTACAAATAACGCAATAAATATATTATTATTATTAGACAAATTTCACCCCATTATATTCTAAGCTTTGTATACACAATATTATATATTTGTGTTTAAAGTCATTTGTACAAAAGTCGGCCAAGTCATTTCAGCATCTTCCAATCTTCATTGGAATAGCTAGAACTGCTAGATTACAGCGATCCAATTGGTTCAACTATCGAAAGCTGTACACATTGTTAAATATAAAATAGGATAGTACGATATACTGCACCTGTCCCGTATACTGCGATATGAATTGATCAATTAATTTTGTGTTCCTGTGATCAATGACAAGGTATTCGTCACGACATATTGGGCACGGGTTTCCTGTAGTGATCATACCATTACGTACACAAGATTTTCTAGTTTTCCTTGGAGCTAAACCACCCTTGTGATTGCGGCGATATAAAAACCAAACTGGATTTTCACCATACGTTTGTTCGTATGCTTTACTGTGCAAATATTTTATACTGGTCTCAACAGGTATAACCTTTGTTCTATCTTTGGTTGGGTCAATTTCTCTTTCCTGAGCTTCTGCAGTTCCATCCGAATGGTCCGAATAGAACCGAACCATCGTTTTTACATCGGACAGAACTATTCTATGAATTAATGACCGAATATTACCGGTCAGCGCCATAGTTAAGAATCTCTGGTTACAACAGCCTCCGAATATTTATTATTTACAAATGTCAAGTCTATATATTTATTGATTTTTAGGTTATGAAACCAAACTTATGAAATTCTATTTCATTTTAAATAAACACTGCACAAATTCACATATCACGTAACCTTACAAAAAACCCGACAGTAAAGTAATATACAGCAGTAAAATTAAAAAGCTCAATTTACTAACTCGAATGTACTAGATCAGTCTACTAAGTATTACAGTTACAACAATGCATCAAAAAATTGGTAATATCGATTTGAGAATATATTATTAATAAAGGAAAAAATAAAATATTAAATTTTGATTAAAGATGCTAGTTCACAATGAACATAATCAACTAATCATTTAATTGTTTATGATGGCACTGTAAGATTGAAAAATGAAATACAAAAAATATGCAGAGTGCATTTTACATATGCGCGAGAAAATGTAAAAATGGCTGGTGAATATGTATTTTTTTCCAATATTTGTGATTAATGAAATGATAATGGAGCAGTACAGTATTATCCGTTAACAGACCGTGAACTTGCAAGAATGTGGTCTGGGCAGAAAATACAAAGTTGAAAACGGTGACTTTTAATTGATTTTTGTAAAAACTGCCTCGATTATGCTTACTCTAACGCCCCTTTTTTTCCAAATAGATTAGGAAAATATTATAATACAGACTGACATATTTTTTTCTTAATTTATTAAATATCGATATTAGGATTAGTATTAGTATACAAAGTGCGGATTTGCCGACTTCAAAAAAGAGAACTCAAACATGTGTCGGTTTCATCACATTGTTTTCTTTCACCGATAGCGGTGATCTTTAATTCTATTTTAAATGTTACTCTGCTATTTGTCTATATCTCACCATCGACCACCATAAGTAGACAATTGTCACATTTCAAAATCAATTGTCAAATTTCAAAATATTTAACCGTATTTTATCGCTTTACCGTTACATACGTTCAGTTATTAGACTAATCCAGTAATCCTAGTTGTTTGTAACTTCTACTGAGTAAACATTTATTGTAAAAAGGAATTAATCGTGATTATGATATCAGTCTTCAAGTTCAAAAATATCCTTAGTAAATAAAAGAATAATTGTTATTCGGCACACAAACGTTTCTGAGAACATTCATAATTTTTTTTCGAATACAGTTCGGACGTAACTAATTGTTGTTAAACTTAGTTATGTCAGACATGATGGAGTCTGGAGTACTGTGAGTAATTTATATTTATTAAATATTGTTTTGTAATTAAATACCAAAATGATCATTCATATATATAATATCAATGCTCTTATTTACGTTATCACGTTACGTCACAAAAAGCGATAAATAGTAACTATACGACTTTTATAATTAAATAAATCATTATACATTATTATGCACGTATAAATGTGTTATCGTGCATTAAGTATTTATTATGTGGTACCTACCTTATATTAAGTATCATTATGTGGTACTTATATTAAGTACCATTATGTGGTAAGGTACAGATTGCAACACTGCAGTGGGCTCGAAAATCATGGATTTTTATATTACAACTTATTTGAAATGATAAAGCTTAGTTGTAATCACTACACTAAAATAAGTCGATTTCACGATTCACGAGTGAAAATTACCTGGCTGTATTAATACATCTTTGTCTCAAGTGGGGAGAAGAGGCTAGATAGATAATTGTTTTGTTGTAAACAATCTGCAATTCTTGGAATGTGGTGGTAGACTTAACTTTAATCAATTGAATATAGAATTATGTGTACTTAACATCAAGAACAGAAACAGAATAGAATAGATAATAGAATCAAGAAGAAGTAGTTGCAATGTATTTCATTAATTAAGCCGCTTTATAAAGAACAATTTAGATCACATTTGAGAGAGACAACTGAGATGAGAACTACAAATGAGAGACTTCATCCAATGTAAAGACTATCCTATATTTTATATCTCCTATTATGTTATCACCCTGTTATTACTAGAACAAATTTACTTTCACATCCGTGGCATGGAAGTTTGTATTCCCTGTTTTCTGAGTACATTTGACAACACCGAAAAGACCAAAACACAAACATTCAGTCCGTTAACAGAAATTTTAACCAATCATTCAAATTTCTTTCTTGGTAAGAATCAAACCCAGGACCCTTGAGAAACAGACACTGTACATGGTATGTTCTAAAATATATAGTTTTTGAGGTGCGTGAAGTCTGCCAATTAACTCTTGGCCATTGTGGTGGACTATGGCCTAGAATGGCCTCCTTACTATGTATGTAGACATGTAGACTATGTAGACCTGTGTCTAGCAATAGAACAAAGAAAGAGTAAAAAATATGTCTATGTAAAGTACACAGTACATACATATATTACACATAGACATATGCTATCGCGACATTTTTTGTAGATATTGATAAGTTCTTTAATATTGTAGATCATTTTTTTGTTCTATCATCAATAGTTTTCGCAGCGTATGCGATGAAAGACATTTTATGGCAATTTTTTTTCCACCT
>DWDX01000314.1:0-29641 GCA_018245675.1 Agara michaeli
AATGTACAAAATACTAGCACTTACAATGAATTAATAATTTAGCATAAGGCCTCATTGCAAGATCTTCTTTTGCGAATTCCCAAAAATCGTCTTTTTTGAGTTCAGTCAGTATTCCGATAAACATGCGATATAACAATTCATTTGTATCATATATGTTTTCATATAAAAGGTAGTGATGTGCATAGGTGTAATACTAAATACATTTTTACTACAAGAGCATTACTGTGATAAATGAGAAAGCTACATAAAGTTGCCAGTAAGATGATTAACATTTTTACACGGCAAGGGAAATTAAGCGAGGCTGCTGCAATTCGGCATAATACCATAGTTCTGTACAACATTACTTGATACCATGCACTTTCATATTCCTAATTACATCTGAGACGATGAAATAGAGCATTCAGCGATAAACAAGGTACGCTTTCTGTATGTCTGTGTGTCTCTATCTGTAACACCATTGACAATACAGAGTAAGATATGCATTATACAGTACAGTAAAAGCCCTTATTCGAGGGGGATAAGTTCAGCAAATACAATAACAGTGAATATGGAACGGTAATTCATATGAAATCATAGGAGAGACGTTCCAAGGTACAAAAGGCAAATTAACTGTTAAAATTAATCTAATACTTTTTTCTAGTTTTGCAACTTTTAAAAGGTCTTTAGATGGAGACTATTATACAGCTGCAGCATTCATGATTTGCCCGAATTCCGGGACGAACAAATTTCATGACGACGAATGAGAAGTGTCCACAGTATTCAAAGAATCCCTTTGTGTTTATCACTTGCATCCGCGAATAAAGCGATTTTTGGTCAATAGTACAAAAACTGGGTTGCCACATTTCACCCACTAACAAGGAAACCAGGAATACGGCGCTTTCACTATACCAATAGCATAATTATATACCCGCAATGCATTATTTGGTGTGCTCATAAATTGTTTAAGTGTGCATGGTAAATCTGTTGTACAACTATCCCTGGGGCTACTCCAGCAACACAAGCTGTCCCTCAGAGATAGTGTCGTCCGCCTGATGTTATATGCTGTCGTAGCTGTTCGGGTCTGGTGTGGTGACGGGGCCAGGCCCTCGAGCAGGCAGTTTGAAACCATTCAATGTGAACGCCCATCCATCCTACAATAAAACAAAAATCGTTATCACATTATATATCCTAAGAATACAAAGTCAATTTGCATACATTATTTTTCTTATCTAGGCATTGTGTCTACATACTACACTAGTCTCCAAACACTACAGTGCAGTAGCAAAAAGTAGTATATTCACAAGAATAAGAGTCTTACCTTCACAAGGTGTGGTAAGTCTGACCAGAATCCTAAATTTGGTATAACTTCAATTCCAGTCGCACCCATCAGGAACTTCTTAGTGCAAATACCAAGTACCAGGTAGAAAATAACACACGAGAAGAATATTATCAGCAATGTTGAGCCAATAGAGCGACCAGGCTCCTCCAACTGTCTCAGGCACGCCGCCGTTGAGTAAAATGCCAAAGCCTGGAATAATTTATAGAACATACAAATAAATATCCTCATTTTAGTCTATAGATAGATAAAAAAGTTGATTAACATACAAGGTACTCTTCGAATTGATGAAGAACTGTCAAAATAGTGAAACATCAAGAGTATTATCAATACTTCAAAAAACTGTTAGTATTATCTTTGGTACCCACTAACTACAGATAAAGAAGTACAAGGTACTCAATGGTGAGACATTAATGGGTACAAGTCAATAATGTAATGATTATTGTACACAACAAAAACTAGGGCAATTGAACTTACAACTACTATCAACAGATAAGATTACCAATTTAACAAACTAAAAGCAAAAAATTGAATGTAAAAACCTACAATTTTATTCGGTTCTTCCAAAGAATACACTTGAAGTTCATCTGCTATTTGAGCGCAGATCAACATTACTACAGTAGACCTGTGAAATAATGGAAATTAAAGAAATTTAATGTCAACGGAATGCACACTTAACAGTCTTAACTATGTGTAACAGCAAAATTTAAACCTTTGCCAATCACTTCATTGTTATACATAATGAGGTTGTTACAGCAGTTTAAAAAACTGCTCCCTGCAAGCACATCCCAATACTTTCACCAAAATCGCTATAACAACATAATGAAGTATGATACAATCCAAACCGAACTTTCCAATTAAAATCCATTCTCTTTGTGGATGTTGGATAAATAAATTTATTATTGTTCCACGGATTTCTTTTTAAGTTTTATGGATTACAGGTATTAATGCAACTTTTTATGCATACACCTGAGTCTACTAACAGTAGCAAGATATTTAAAAACATAAATTTGGACATAAAGGTTGATAGGTTTCACACAAGAGTTGTTCACATTACTTGTTTATCTATTTACATTCATAACTAAAACACTCACAGTAATACTAGCTTTCGATTAAGGTTACATTCTGGTACAAATGACTAAAATCAAGTTTTTTAATTATAGGTATGGCTACCAAGCTTTTACCACAAGAATATCAGTAGCAAAATCACACTAAACATAAATAAATTTTGTAATGCTTCCTAAGTACATTTATATTGTTGTATCACACATGTATAAAAACTATACAATTTGTTTACACTTTAAGTGCATTACTATTGGGTAAAGATCAATTAATTTTCCTAAACAGATTCTATGTAAACTTTAATTAATAGCAGTTTATCTATTAAACAGAGAGGTATATAAACCAATGTCCTCATAACTAAAATTTAAAAATATATTTAAGGGGACTCAACAAGTATATAATAAAACCCTTGGTTCTCATGTGCGTGAAAATATTGTTATAAACAATCATATGTTTCAGTCCCCATATTAAGAATAGGTTTTCCAGATTTACTATGAAAATTGTCTAATTGTAAATATTCATACCATAAAAGTTTTGAAATACTTACGAAGGTCCATTGAAATAAATAATTGATTTGCCATCAGCGCTGAATTGTGTTACATTCGAGCTTCCCAGAAATTCATTGCGGCCAGCATCCTTTACAAACGTATTGTTTCCCTTTTGAGAGCTCATAATATTCAATTGACGACATATCTGGTGACGAAATATTGAAGAATACTTTTAATACAACTCCATTATATTAATAGCCTGAATTATTGATACCATGTAACAATCCGATATTTGTGAGATGCAACAAATAAAACAAGTTTTCTTGAACAACATTAATCTAAAAATAAATATAATACAAAAGACGCAATACTTACCGACAAAGGAACTCCACAGGTATCGTTGGCATTCGTTGAATTAACATCAGGTTTTAGGTCGGTACAAGGATGGTAATAATATGTACCAAACTCGTATTGGGAACCACCGTTCTTAACAGCAAAATGTTGTGTTGTGTAAAAATTTGATTTGGCGATCGGGGTTAAGTCAATACCGGTACCATTTGGAAATTCGCAAGAGCAAGGTCCTGTCTTTGTGCACACATCTTCAGCAATAACTTGCACAACAAAATATGCTAAAACTACTGATAAAAAAACAGAAATCTTTAACAATAGCTTCATTTTAATGTCAAATTTATTAAATGACTACGACAAAATGCAATAAAATTAAACTTCAATCATCGCTTACTTCACTCCGACAATAGCAGAATCATAAACAGATAAAAAAGAAACACATGTACAGAATAATAAACCATAGTGAACTATTTTGCTTTTTAAGGTTAATTATTTATAATTCAGTAAAAAGTTTTCCTCTTTCTGCTCCCTATTAAAATAATCATTCCCTATTTCATTGAATCTACGGAAAATAATTTGAACAAATAGATAATTTAAAACCAATTAACGACTATTATTATGTTCAATATAATAATCAACATTTAATTCAAAATGAAAACTTGATTACCATGAATTTACCGATATTTTTCAATTAAGATTTCACGATTCAAATAATGGAATCATTACTGAAAAATTCTGGCAGCATTAATTGTGCATGATTTGTATTTAACATTTGACAATGGCATTTAAAACATGCTATACTTTGATTACAAAGAGTAAAATAAATACACTGTTGATGATATTAAATAATAACCATAGAATCCACATAACGTTATTAATGATATGTAATTTACTGGTACTACTATACTGTAACATCATGATCTGTATATCGTTTTAGATATGAAATCAAATATTGTTAGACAAATAGCAATATATTAAGTAGTCACGTAGTGTATATATTTATTGTGGTGGTGATTGTATTTACTTGTATAATTGAGGTAGTAAATCATAACAAAAAAGTAGGTGATATGGCAGATAAGAAGAAAAAGGTCATAATGTCTAAGGTAAATTAATTATCCAATCAACCTAATTTACAGTGGATTGTGACGTTTGAATTCTATACACCTGAATTTTATTTACATTTTCAGGAGTCAATAACCCCTAGAAAGCCAGTTATATTAAAATCAGACCGCGAAACAACAAAGGAGCCTGTAAAGGAAAAAGTGGAGAAAGAAAAACCCACCATAATATTGAAAACACGTGAACAAAGTGCTCCAAAAGAAGAACGCTCTCAAAGTCCGAAACCTCATTCCACTGACGGAGGACCTCATCCGAGCAAAATAGCTCAAAATGATCATAAAGATAGAAAAGGTTAGGAATCTCTTGATATTACTATATAATAAATTAAATTAAATTGTCAATTTGCTTAATTAATTATTTATATTTCCTCACTGCATATATTGCATATTTTCTAGACATGAGTATTCCAGTCTTTTGTGATTCAAGAATTTGATTTCTACTTCTGTCATCTCTCTCTGTAATGTAATGTAATCTGCCTTTTTAAAATAGTTATGTCAAAAGGAAACTAATTTTGTAGTAGGTGTATATTTGCATGTCTTGGAACTTAGTACTTACTGAACTAAATTTGTCCTCCCATGTTATACATAGTCTAATGATGACCTTTCACTTCCAGTGGCAGAAAAACCAAGTCCTCCTCTGAAAAAGTTCCCTGAAGCCATGAAATTACTGAATGAAAATTTAGAATTCAATAATAGTGCAATGCAATATCTGAATGATTCCAACAGCAATTATTTGGTTGTTGGCATTATGGGTATGTATGCACATATTTAAAAAAACATATTAAAGTTGCAAGTAATCATAATTTTGGTACAGTGTTATGAAAATTTATGTCACTTTACAGTATATCAGTTTTTTAATGTTGTTCCCTGTTTCTATTTCTTTATTTGTCTTTGTGAACTAAAAGTTTCAATGTAATTTATTTCTATTCTTCATGAGAAAGAAATTCCTTTAAGCTTCCACAAAGTTTGGAGCGGATACATCTCAATGTTCATCCAAAAGTAATATAGTTCAATTGCAGTATCATGTGTTAACGACTTAACAACGAAACACTTAAAAGGTTTTGTCTGACAAGCAGAAATAGGAAAAATTATCTTGTATATGCATTTATCATATATGGAATTTAGAGGCTTTACTTCATCAAATCGTTTCTCATGTGTTTGTCATACATACATTCAGGTGCTCAAGGTGTTGGAAAATCACTGATATTAAATCTAATTGAGCAGAGCAAGGAACTTCCAGATCTTTGTGAAAAGATTCTCCATTCACATGAATCACAGCCGAGTACATTCGCCGATGTGTCGAACATTGAAAGACAGATGGAAAATCTAGATTTTAGTAGTACGGAGGTGAAAGAAAACAAAAATAAGGGTTTTGTGTTCAAAATGCAGGATTTAGATCAGATTGAGAGAGGTGTTCATTGTACTAAAGGTATGATTTTGTCATTTATATTTTATTCAATCTCCTCATACGGAACAGGCATGAAAATTTGAAGTGTTTAGGTATATGGCTACCATGGCAGTGGCTACTCATGTGCGTTTGCTACTCTCTTCTCATATAATATTATGTATTTAAAGTGATTTTAACATATCAGATCCAAATATAATGTTTCATTTCAGGAATTGATATGTACGTAACTAATGACCGAGTGATACTTCTCGACTGTCAGGCATTGTGGGCACCGTCTCTCATTGAAGAGTCCAACAGTAATCCCATAGCATCAAGGAGTGCTAACATAGTCACAGTAGACTGTCTTCACCTTGCATCATACCTGATATCCATTTGCCACGTAGTCATAGCAGTACAAGACTGGTTTACTGACTACAATTTTATAAGGTGTAAACAGAAATATATTTTTAACTGAATCTATACAAGATTTTGTTACACTGTATTAATGTCGAGTGTAATGATATCTTTATTTTTTTTTTATGGTACAGGTATATTCAAACAGCGGAAATGTTGAAGCCAACACTTACAGCGCCAACAGTCCTAAGTACGAGCCAGGAGAGCTCAGAAATGCCGAACAAAGGACCCAGTAATCCACACTTACTGCTACTCCATAACAGATGTCAACTGGAAGACTTCACACCAGACGCTGTGAGAACTATGCAGGATCTTTATAGGTAGCCTCCTAAATTTATTGAAGGAATTATTTAAGAACTAAGATGTTATATTAGTTTCTTTATCATTTTGTATATTACAGATCAATTATTATGTCATAGAACTTTTCATTTCCTGTCCTCACCTCTATGACAAAGTAGGATTACATCCCAGAGTTACTAACAACAATAATAATTTTTACTACATGCTTATAACTCTAATGAGGGGTTGGATTTTTTACTTTTATCACATTGAGCGTACCATGTATCAATTTGTTTGGTGTCATGTTATTTTCTATTTGTTCACAGTAAAGCATTTAAAACATCTAGTCTTCAATTGAACTCGGGAATGTATATGTACAGTGATACAAACAAGAATGGACTGAACATTTATAACATTTGCAAAGGATATAATATAGAAACTTGTGGGCCACCTATAAATTTCTTCCTTTTGCCAGAAATCTACAGTGACTATGGTATGACATTACTAGCTTAAATAAATGTAGTGCCGGCATAATTTAATCTGTCAGGTTGAACAACATTACACTTTAAAATGGTCATGTGATGGGAGTCATGGAATCTGTTACGATTTCAAAAAGCACCAGAGAGTCATGAGATCATGACAATAGTTATCATGTAACAGACATTAAATCTTGTCCGAGACCTTTTAAGACGCCTGAAAATTTCAAGCAAAGATTCACTTCATCGCTACATAGTAGAGCATAGTTGTATATGCAGTTAAATTGTAAAATAGTAAGGGGACACTTTTAATGTAGAAGTGAGATGTTGGTTGCAAATATGTCAGCAAATTATTCTAATTATATAATATATACGGGTCGGCCTTCTTATGACATTATATACAGATAGGAGAGTTCATTAAAACTATTTTTGCAGATAACCAAGACATTTATCGAGGTCATCCTCCATTCGAGCAGCTAGCAAAGCGGCTTCGCTGGATGGTGTTAGGTGTAAACAAGCATCAAATCACTACTGTTCCTGATCTATCCGAAAAGGGCTGGTTTCAGTATTGCAATAAGGCTTGGGAAACAATAAAAAAATGCACATTCTTCATGGAATACGAAAGATTTTTACCATGAAATTATATTATACAAAGAAAGACAGGTATAAAGGCATGTGTGTAAATAAAACGATAAAGATTATTATTCCAATTGATTCATTTTATTTATTGTTATCATACGGATGAATATTAATTTACATTGTAGCAATTTGGACCCAATAAACAATGTTTCTATCTTGTATTTTGTATTATCGACCTTGCTTGAAATTCAATGGGCTCATTACAGTCGTTACTGATAAACGCTATCAATTAAAGGTTTACGACGTTGCTCTGGTGGCTTGTATGCATGTTGATAGACACTGGCTAATCTCCAATGCTCCGGGTAACCTGTTGCGTCAGCATCACGCCAAACACTAAAAGGCGGGGCCAATGTGGGAATCGTGTATGACTTCTTTGTGTAGGGATGACGCATTTTGGGCATTTTAACACCTTTCGAATCACTGGAACTTCCTACGCTCTGCACGGAATTCGGATTGCCCGCTTTGAACGCAAACTTATAATCCTCCTTCTTTTTTGGACTCGGAAGGATCTTCATGCCATTGCAGGAGATACAATTCTTGTGTTTAGTGTTGTTATTGTTGGTATTGTCACTTTCTTTCGGCGAGCGTCTGGACAACTGAGATTCATTTGGAGAGCTCTGGTGCAACTTACCTTGCGCCAGCGGTGTTTTTTCGTACGACTCTAAACTGTTTCGATGTTTATTATTTTGATCAATTCTATTAGTGTTTGCAGCCCAGGCGTTTCTGATCTGTTGAGAGTTTGCTGGACTTTCTTTAGCTTTATTCGAATTTCTGCTAATTTCACTCAGCGTGCCACATCCATGAATGCCATCGCACGGAGGTTTCTGCAAAGATGGCGCAGAGCTCTTCCTACTGGATGACTTTGATTTTATTTCACCTCCATTATTGTTATGCTGGGGGCAATATTGGACGTCGCACGAGTCCTTCCTCTTTTCTTTTGTCATATCTTTCTCAAAATGTGGCACAGTATGGTGGCCAACATCATCTACTATTCGATTTTGGTTAAAAATGGGGTACGAGTGTCCTTTCGCGTCCTGAAATTCTTCTTTCGGTGTATGGACCATGGTAAAAACTGCTGGTGCTTTAGAACCATTTGAACCATCTATGTGTTTCGGTGGTTTAGGTTCTGTTTTGGGATCGTCCGGTCTGAAATCCCAACAGATAGCTAAATCCATCAATGACATGGGCTTTTTATATTGAGCTCCTAAGTCAACGCCTGACGTAGATGGACGTTGCTTGCGGTCATCGACTTCCGCGTCGGCTTTCTTGGGATCGCAAGTTTTAGGCCGGTGCACACGCATTTTTGTGCAACAAGTCGGACCAGATGCACCGTACCCTTTCCAACCGATTGCGTAAGGCTTGACTATAATATCAGAATCTCGATGCTCACCAACTTTTGTTAAATTTCGATAACCTAACGTATCCGGTAGAGGTTGATGCTCCAGATTGCCAACGTGCATTTTTTTAGCAAAATTGAAATTCTGTGTAACATTGACGTAGGGTAATTTCGGTGTATCGCTACTTTTGCCGTATTTCATATTCTCCTTGACGTGTAGTTCATTATCATTAGCTTTTTCGGCAACTTTCCTCCAAAATTTATCTGTTTTGTTTTCTTGCGGTCCGTGAAGTTTTTCTACAGTATCCTTAACTAAAAGATCGTAACTGTCGTGTCTTTTATCTGGATCAGTCACAGATCCAGGTATATAAGGACCGTTGCCATCATCATCAACAGGCTCTTTAGTTTCGTTAATGCCTAATGGGTCATCAGCATCCTTAGTTACTTTATCAGTTTCCTTGTTTTTAAGATTATCGTTTAGAGGGTTATCTTCTGGTTCCTGACAATCCTTAAGGCACAGACATGTAAATTTTTTAAAAAGAATTGTTATTTTATGTCACAGTTAAAATGTAGTATACAGTGATATAGCAGTTTTAATGAATAATGTAAAGAAGATATGTCGTTACACGGCGTAATGTTATATCAAATAAAGATTTCTTGTGAAATTAGTTTCTTCCTCGTCTTCCGCTAATGTCTGTGTTTGTGAATTGGACACTGATTATGCTGAAATAGATGAAAACAAATAATTATCAAACACAAAATTAAGATTTATTATATTGCGAATGCGAAATCAGTAAATTTACATAATCATTATGCAGAAAAGATAAATATTATCTAATAAATTATTTAATTAGCAAAAGGGGTTTAATCCACTCATATCTGAAAAATTGCCCTGCCCCTTGTCGAGAAAGAGATAGTCGATATGGAGAAATTTGGAAAATCTATACAACTTATTTTATTTGGTGCCATATTAATTATAACTAAGCCATACTATGTTTTATGACCACAGAGTTAAGAAAATTTAAAATTACTTTTGAACATTTCTTTAATCATAGATTTTTTATTTCTTAGCAAATTATAAATCGCAATTGTCATGAAAACTATAATTGTAAATTGTATCTAATTGTAACTAAAACTTTTTGGCAACTTAACGTAAACGTAATATTTGGCATTCTGTGCTTTCTGCCTACCCGTTAAGGACGTAGTCTGATGGTCATACTTTTCTAAAATAATTACGATTGTAACGTTGTGTAAAGAATACATTTTACGCATTCATTATCAACGATTACACGAAATATTAGTGTTCGAAATTCGACGTTTCACTTTTATCTTCGTATAGACGAAAAAAAGTAGCCGAGTCATATCACCTGCACGTATGGTTGCGTAGGCCGCGATTAGGTATTGTTAACAAAAGCCGTGCTATCTACTGCGTCAGAATTCCAAAAGCAATGAATTTTGTATTAGGTATTTAAATGCAACTAAAATGAAGCAATCGTATATACTGAGTATAGAATTAAGTCTTGTATAATATACACATATAGCGAAAGCCTAGGGTTTAAACACATCAGTCTTTAATTCATGCTTTCTGCAATTCGAACCTTAGAGCACAGCTATGACTTTATCATTATCTGTACAGTTTTAAGATTGAATATCATCTGCTATGATTTCTAATACTGAGAGGACAGACTGGTAAAACAGTGAACCGATGAAAAGGGTCAATTGTGATAGCCAATATTCTATACGTCATCGAATGCTTATCAAATGGGTGTCTGACAGAGTGGGTAAAAGCCCATTGCTCTGAAAAATAAGATAATCAGTTAGTTCCCGAGTATTGTCGTCGGGTACTTAATGGTTGTTAAATAATATCAAAAATCTAAATTATAATTTCAACAACCCAAAATCAATTATTGTGAGATGGGTATGTACCTATACTATTGCTTTTTTATGCAAAGATAGAAGCAAACGAGGAGACGTGAGCCACAAGTGCCTGCTGCCGCCCATGGATATGTGCAATCAATCTCAAACGCTAAGAATAAGACTTAATACATGAGACGACTCGTCAGTATGTACCTATCGATGTCATGAATATATGTATTTATCTTTTAGAATAACCATAACTAAGGGTACGGAGATTGCCGTAACGTTACTAAACATAAATTCGTCTAACAATACTTTATCTACTAATCAGGCAGGTGCGCTATCCAAACTTATCGTTATTCATCACTTATCACTGTTATCACATACATACCTATCGGCCTTGCTAATTTAGTAACCTACCCGAAATATATTTTACGGACGATCATCCAAGAACCTACGGAAAAACTAAGTGAAGTCACAAAGTAGATTTTGAAACAAACACACAAACGCTTCCCTCGTAAACGTTAGTTCGTAACATGTGAAATGTCTACTAAGGTTATTAATATCTGTAGGCTTAAAGACCAAAGTAAACGACTAGTACGCGCGTAAACGTGCCACGGGGGACGTGCAACTTTTAGAACTTACTTTAAAGGTCTGCTCTTTTTGAGATTCGGGTTTTTCCTCCTCCTTGCTTTTACCGCGTTTCCCAATGCGCATGCGGGCCGCCCCGGCCGCAACTTTTGGCCTTTGAACGCGGAGATTCAACCAATCTGAGAACCTCGAGTCTGGCGGCTCCTTAGCCAACTCCTCCGCTAAGATGAAGAATGAGGGAAAAGTTCACTTAATTATTTTTAATCAATAAATCATCAAAATATTTCGACATACAACAGCAATACCTACTAAGTATTTGAGGAAAGTGTCGATTTGCGTGCCAAACAAAGAAATATCAATAAGACTAGTCATTGACGTTTACCTACTGGCGAAAGCTTATACGAATATATTTCGTCCACAGCGACTGACATAATATTCGAAGAAAGTAAACTACTTCGTAACACGATATTAAGTGGAACAGGAAGTATTATAGCATGTGTGTTGACAAATAAAACGGGACGTAGCTTTATGACTTCAGCCCATTGCAATCAATATTTTCGCATCGTGGCTTAAACCTACGCCTATTATTCTCCGATCTATTTTTTTCATATATTACAAAGAAATACACTTTATTTTGAGTCATTCAAAATGTTTTCATTGTGCGAGTGCTCGAACTGGAGCACCTACACCCATTCATTATATCTTAATAAGTACCGAGTTTGTAGAGTTTATTATTTCTGACATAGAAAAGAAAATGTTACATAATAAAATAAATCATATTACTAGAATTTATAATGTGTGTGAAATACGACTATTACGAATTCACACACACTACAAATTCTAGATATTTTCACATACATAGATAGAATATTTTCATATACATAGATTGGAAAATTGGAACATTATACAATAGCGCGGTATAACACAAATTCACTCACCAACTTTTCTTGTAATTTTCCTGGGGAGGTCCCAGGTGCCGGTGTAATGTCCGAAGCATTTAGAAGATCCTCGGGGCGCGCCTGGCAGGAACCGACCGTTAAGATCACAAATTGGTTTAGGATCGGGTCGCATTTCTAAGGGACGCGCCCGGCTTGGCGCCCAACGCGGCACCTGCCAGTTGCCCAGCCGTTTTGGCGTCGATTCTCTGTTGAACTGAATATTAAAAGTAGTATTAAGGTCATTCAGGTTTACACCGACAGCGACTCTTTGATGGATTCTAATTAATTTCTAGCTATTATGTGTATGTATATACCCAAATAAGCAGTTCGTGGCGTTGACTTTCTATATTAATAGAATACTTTTATTCACTTAGTGGTCGAAATTGGAACGTAATTCATTATGATTTTTATATTCGCACAATTGATTTGAATGTTTATATAGCAATAATGAGTTTTAGCTTTACTAAACCACAGTTATTTAAAAACCAGTAACACTTTTTCTTTTATATTCCTGCATTCTTTGTTTGACATAGACAGTATGAACGTACACAATGAATGTTTTATTTAATTCATTTTAATATATTTTTAGCAGATACTATATCTACTTTTTGCTTTCTGTGCTTCTCCATATAAACCAATGTTGCCAAATCTCATACTCCTCCGTGCGGGCTATATGTAGTATCTAAGCTTAGGGGGTACACAGTTATATGGATATGTATATTATTATAATACCTAAAGAAAATCAGCTTAATGTTTACTTCATAGATTAGATAACGACGATAGATTTAACCATACGATACATATCACAGGTTAAAAACAAAAATATTTCCCCTACCCCGTTAGGGACCTGGCGTGACGGTATGTTGTAAAAAATTTCACTATGTATTTTACCTAACAATTAAATTGATCTCAATACAATCGTGTGACAGTATGCATATTTTATAACCCTGGGCGAAACTTCTGGGATCTGCGGTTGTACGTCATCAGTTCATAAATAATAGAGTATGCCGAGACAGTTTTTGATTATGTGATGAAGGGAGACACGTGACTGCGGCGTGGTTACGCCCATGTCTGCGTTATTTAAAATTATAGTCAAATCGACGAAGAAAGCAAAACAAAAAATGCTTAATATAGAAAATTATAGGTCTGCTAATATTTGTAATATTATATCAAAGTTCAAAATAGATCGGAAAACCGCAAAGCATTCTAGATTTTAATAGCATCATCATGAACTCTTTAATTATGGCTGACTCAGACCCGTAGATAAGATCGAAAGACTTTTTCACTGTTATAGACAATTTTGCGAGTCGCATATTACTTCGTTGTGGACTTGAATCCTAAGTCCTAACCCTTGAAGTGAAAGGCTGATACCTAAATCAATACATTATGGTCATATCATATTGAATAAATATTATTTAGCAGTGTTGGCGATACAAGTAGTTGATAATAAAGATTGACTATGACCTCTATATTACACCTAAAACTGAAATTTTAACGTTTCTTGTAGAAATGATAATGGTATCCTGTTCATTGGACACATTTTTTTTTCCTCATTTAATAGTTTCCACCTGATTGATGAAATAAAAAATATAAATTACGTCAATGGTCACCCGCTACGCAAGTGTCAAACAACCCCTCGGCTCACGAGGCGTCATAATAATCATCCCTTTCCTAACAAAGGGTTGCAAGCTACATATATTTATTTACCCCTGCCTCAAATTCATCTTTTCTATTTGACTAAATTTAAATGTCCGCAATAATTTAGAATTATCTTGTCAAGGAAACAATTGAACGAAAAAATCTTTGGACAATGACTGGTAGCTAGACACAGATTCAGTTGTGCTTCTCATAAATCGTGATTACACGATACAACTTAAAAATACATGATGTGATTAATTGCTGGTAAATATGTAGAGCCATGAATAGGTACCTACGTCCCTGTACCACTTAACTTGTTTAGTTAGATATGTATAGGTATATTAGGGCAATAATGTTGTTGAAATAAGTTAATTAAAAGAAAGAAAAAGCAAGAAGTAAACGGTCAAAAAAATTAATGAAGGTTTTTTATTAGTCAATAAAAGATATGCTAACATGTACCAGAATAACATGAATTGGTATGCGGCAACGTGGCTACACCTTTTCATGTCTACAGCTCTATTTATAAATTCGAGGTTAGGTCCGTGAACTTCAATAAACTTTGCTCTAGGGAAAATATTCTGGTAACGTACCTATCTATACTTAAGTAAGGTACTTTGCCATTGATTGTAAAAAAAGCTTGGGAAACAAATTTGTTTATTACCTACACTATATACACCTATGTAGCTGTCTGCAGCTAACGAAGGGCATTTTGTCTATTATAGGACATAAACATGTTGTAAATAGTGTTCTATTTCGAGTTGTAAATTGTTGTAAGGTCACCCTGCAAAATAGTTGCGCTCGGGTTTCGGTGGCAAGTCACGATACCACTTACGCGCAGCCGCTTCCGGGCGCAAATCACGCAATTTTTCTACCTCGCTACAGCAACAAACAAGCATTAAATGAAATTATAAGGAATAAACTAAATTATAGTAACAACAGTTACATTTTAGCGTACACTTGATATTGAGGTAGATAGTTAAAACTGATCTCGCCTTGTCGGTAGAGAAAATTTTACACCAAAATACGAAAAACGCGTAAATCTCGTATATTTCAAGTAAATCAGAAATATTACTAGAGATCACTGCAGGAGGACGTCAAACACGGCTTAACGCTGTACACAAAGCCGTGAAAAATAGTCATTCTGGCATAAAATAGATTCGACCCTCATTTCAATGACCCACCAATACTATAACCAAATAGTGATCACTGGTTCAAAACCATAGTCCGATAACAATAAGATTGAGTTTTGCCTAACAGTGGGGACACTTGAGATGTTTACCATGTAATTGGATGTATCTAACTTGGATTAAAGGCATTACAATTTGTTCGCAATAAAAAATGTTTCTTGCTAAAATGGGATAGGGGGATATAATGGGTGCTGCAGGTGCGCAGGCCCTAAAATATATGGGATTAGCGTTGTTGGATCAACTGAATTCTGTGTTTTGGAGAGTGGACAATGGGCCAAAATATAAGAATATTTTATTGAATCAATTAAGTCGTTCTTATTTCAAAACCGAGCACAGACTCTATTCATTAAATCTTTTTCAAAGTAGCATGGGTTTTCCTCTCTTAAGTACTTAAAACGCTTCTTTATATTTTCCGTTTACGATCACTACTCATATGCTAATCTTTTCACGAAAATAATTTTGAAACTACCACCAGGTTGAAAGCTATTCGTAACGTGGGGACGAAGCGAAGAAAAAAACAAATATACATACAGATGCATACGATGTGTATGTTAGGATAACTCTACAAAGAGTCATCTGATCAGACCAAATGAGGCAGAGCTTGTCTTATGGTAACCACACGGCTGACAAACTACATAGTACCTATACAAATTACTAAATACGTGTACTAAATACGATTTACACTCAGACAAAGGACGATTAACATAATGCTTATCACACAAATATTTGTAGTAAGAACATGGTTTCGCTTTTTACAATGAATTTGTTAAATAGATTATTTCAGCTGTTGTTGTTACATCTAAGATCCATTTTACATACAAGATATATTTCCTTCCAATAGGAGAATTATACTGCCTTTGTAACGCTTAATCATACCCGATAAAGCATGAATAATAGCAATGATTTTCTCCTTCGTCGTAGTAACGATAGCGATGCAGCGTCGCGATAGTTGCCAAATATTACAATTTGCATCATCAGTTTAGGTTATGTACGAGTAGAGGAAAAACAATTTTTCAGTCTATTCGTGTAACAAAAAAGAAAAAGTAATTATTTACCTGACCACTGTCGAAATTGAAAGCCATTCTTGTGTCCAAAGTAGATTAAAATGTTATATAATTGATAAATTTACTCGAAAATAGCTCAGTCTTCACAGATTTCATATTAAAAACTTCAAAAAATTCAGTTCATAGTTGTCAGTGACGAAAAGGTTTGTTTACGCTAGAGCCGGAAAATTGAAAAACTATATCGGCATAACCGCTTGGTAACCATGGCAACTAGTTAACCTCCCTGAACTTCCCTGAACAATACAATTAGATATAGGTGTACGATTTTAATAGGAGTAGTTCCATATGCGAACTCACCATGTCAGTCATATTTCCCAATAAAATGATAGCAATCTTATTTATAATAAAAGATGATCGATTTCTAAAAATGTTTCTCTCACTCAAATTTTATGATGCTCATTACGCGATTTCTTTTTCTCCCTTGAGCATACCTACTTACTGTAGTGATTTAGAATGACGTTTAGCTGCGAGTAAAACTATCAAGGACTCGCTGCTACGTTTGACGTCGCCAGGCAGATATGTTATCTCAAAACTATAACACAAAATTAATTAGTAATCTAATAAATTAAGCAAGACACGTGTACTCTAATCTTTGTTGGCTCTACGTTTATAATATACCATGATATTTTAAATTAAGCAATAAGTTTTAATACAATGTAATAGACTTGGATTAAAGCAATTTATGCCTGCCAGTTGACAGTCAGCCCTCTGAAAAACCTAATTCTTAGCAAGCCTGAAGAGTTGTTTAACCGTGTAATACCGGCTACACCAAACCATCGCGATGAGCAAGCTACTCATTTATTTACAAACTAAACTGCTATAAATCACAACGTAATCTGATGATCATTTAACTTGTCCTTGGATTGGGACGCTTGTCTCTGTCGACTTGTGCCCAACAAGGGCGCTGCTGAAGGACGCTCCTGCGTTTCCTTTGTGAACCTGAAATCCTCCCAATAGTGCCGAGGAAAGTCACTTGATATTACATTTATTGACATTGGTATATTTGATATTACATTTATTAACATTGGTAAACACGTAATTAATGATTTTAACACCAACTAAAACATATCCTAATTCAATCAAAAGGCTGAGACTTGTTGGATGTTTATGTTAACGCAAATACCAACTTTTAACTCGTGACATTTCAGCATTAAAAGACTAAAAATCTAATCAATTCGAATAATAGACATAATAACCAAAGCAATTTCCGACTTTGACCTTAAACCAACAATAAAACTTATCTACATAGAGAACAAATGTAAACTACATTTTGTGCCGAACGTTGTAAAGATGTCATTACAAGAATTGCAGTTATTTCATACACGATAAGCACCGAAACGAAAATATCGTTTCCGTTTTCTCGATGACAAATTCATCAAATTGGCAAAATGTTTTGTTACCAATATTTAAATCGCGTGGCATCAAGCGATGTCACAATAAAGAAAATTAGCGTTTGCCGTGACCTTCGGGGCTGGCTATGCATTGTTTGTTATATATGTATAACTGTTTATTGTGGCATTAATTCTGAAATGCGAAGCGGCATTAAGCGGAGAACGTCGCAGACCGGTACATGATTCTTTGCATAAATTATGCTACAAATTTGTAAGTGAGTAAACTTAGACGGAACGTAGTCGTAGCGTGATAATCGAAACCATTTAAATTCACTACTCATTTTTATTGTTTGGTCCGATTGGCTAATAAAAAACATGCTTTCTTCAGTAGTCTTTGTCAGAATTTCATATCAGCCGCTTATCATTTTTGTAAAGTTGTGTACTAAATGTCAAGGCTAAATGTTACCTGTCATTAAAAATTTGCGCGCACAAATGCAACGAAATATCTGATGTAGTAAGATACATGCAATGAAGTCGCGTACATCTTCAGAAACAGAAGTAGGTATTAGGTTTTTTTTTGTCGCAATTTATTCAGACACATTCATTTTGTGCAATGCAGTTTTATGTGTAGGTACATGTAATATACGGATTGAAAAGTTTTTTGGAATCATGGCTACGTTAAAATCATAAACATATCATTGCTTGACGTTTATAAATGTGACTTTGGAAATAAGTTTTAGTAATGCATTTTTCTTTTCCTTATCACGTAAATCATAACTAACTATTCTATCGTTCATGTCTCCTGTTAAAGCTTTTTTGTTTCATGTATCGACAACTAATGAACTTTTAGTACATACCGTATTTGACCCTACCACTATTCACTTTCAGGTAATTAGGAATTTATGGATGTGTTTATATCTTTGTTAATTTTCTCTTTACGCAAACACATTTATGAGAAGGCGCAGACTATCAAGTCGTATAAGAATGCTCACTTACAATGGTATCAGAACCTGTTTGATATAAAATAAAGAAATTAAACAGTATACATAACATAAATAGATGCCTAATGGCTTAATTCTAAATGTGATAACGCCTACGTCTATGTAGGATTTTTTGGGCGGAGTGCATATCTGCTTGGCTGTTGGCAACTTCTACAACACAAAAATCTCGTTAGATCCTGGTTCAGTTGAACGTGTCAAGCGAGCTGTAAAGTTTAGCCAAACCGGATATGATCGACACTTTCATGAGTGACCACTACTGGAAATTTATTACAAACGTCTTCGTCCTGCAGAAGGGACGGTAAGCTAGTTGTTATCATTGAATAAAAAACCGTAGGCCTCGTTGGAGCCTTGTAGTAATAAATATCTGATAGATGAGTTGGCCACTAAACTGTATCTCAGCTAGTTGGCGCTAGCGCAGAACGTTAGAGTATTCTCATGGCTACCTGCAAATGCAGCCATACTACTAAAAGAGTCCTATGTCCTAAGTTACTTAGTTATGATTTTTCTAATGTGAATTATGGCACACTTTTCCAAAACTGACCCTTTTTCTTCTTCTCGTTACACTATAAAGAGGAAAATTTTTTAGTCACAGCGCTTTCATGCGTTTCCATTTTCAGGGCAGGAAAATGTATCGATTTGCAAGTCAACATAAAATGTACAGTTTCCCGGGCGTCAATTATTGAGAAACACCTGCGACCAGCGTCCGGGATCGATAGGCGGGGCGCCCAGAGATTGGCTGGTCCGTGATGGGCGGGGCGGGTCGCAGATGCTGGGAAAGCGGAACATCTGAGCCTGACATTAAGGTCTCTGAGCCAAGCGCGACCGTGCATTTCAGGCAACATTTCCAAATGGTTCTGTAATGGATGTTATAACTTGTGGTATCAGCTAATTTGTAATTCCTAATATGTTACATCTGTTAGTTTTTAGTGTTAAAGACTTGCCCTAAAAACAATGTGCTTTAGATACAGTTAAAATACTGTCGGATAATGTTATTTTTTGTCATAGAGCTAAAATTAAATACTCATTGCTGTTTAAACTCTGGATGGAAGTCTGAAATAGTTTCATTATTATTATTATTGAAATATAGTTAACATATCATTGGTATATACTCGTACCCTCATCTCTGAAAAGTAAAATACTTAGTGAAACTTTTGAAATGTTAATTTCCATTGATTTTATTCACAATAATTAATTAACCGTTATCTTATGAAGTTTTATATTCCGCATACTTCTAAATATTTAAAAAAAAAATTCAAAACAATTCTTGTCTTACGGATTCCTAACGTTTTATTCGTTGGGCACCGCCCTCTCAGAGGGTGTTAATCCACCCCCGACAAAGGCAATATAAAGAGGGGGATGCTGGGATCTGTACCATTTCATAGCTGTGTTACAATCAATGTGGTGATCTTAACTGTGTTCGTATCCCATCCTTGCTACGACGGAATATTTCATTTAGATTTAAAATCCATCAGAACAAGAAGGAATCGCCGTATTCCGTGATTGACGCAGCTATAGGATATTGACGTTAAAAGGTATGTAGATAACATATAATTTATATGTGACATTATTCAAATGTTTCTCGAGTTCGATTTGTAAAATTATTTAAATAAGGAAAAACAGTGCTTATGAGACCATTAACGCCGGAAAGGCGTTCGCAACGACTGTGCTTACAACTGCAATCAATGTCCTCAGGCGACAGTGGTCATTTATATCGCAAGTTTGCATCTCTGCCTATTATCCGTGATTTAATATAAAAGTATTTCAATAAATGAAAAGGAGCAGAAAACTACCAATCCAATATGCAAGAACCGAAATAAGGCTGCACTCAATATTTACTCGTAGGTCCTATTACCGCTTATAGTAATTGAAATTTAAAAATATTAAATAACTCGTGAGTCAAATTACATTAAATGTAATTGAGAAAATATCCATATGAGGAGATTTTTTCTTTGACGATCCTAACATAAATAAAATAAATAAATTAATTGAAAGGATTTGGGTTGTTTGTCACAAAAAAATGTGTCTATTCCTTTATCGCGATGATATCTGCTGTCATTATGTATGCCGCTTACAGCAATTCTCAATGGCATACAATAAAATAGGCTTTCAACAAGCATATTATGTTAATGTTCACTAATAGATGTCTAAAGAAACTTAAAAAAAAAATACAGACGAATTGAGAACCTCCTCCTTTTTTTGAAGTCGATTAAAAAACCATCCAATCATCCTTCCACAAATAATGATCACTACTAATTAATGGAAGTTATTATACATATAAACATTCCTCTTGAATCACTCTATCCATTAAAAAAACCGCATCAAAATCCGTTGCGTACCTACTTAGTTTTAACGATGTAAGCATACATAAGCGACTTTGTTTTATACTATGTAGTGGTATACATACTACAATTAAATTAGCGTCATTTGCTTTATATTCGGCTTCACAAATTATACCTGATGTGCCCTTACGAAGTCATAAATAAACTTGATCGTTTTCAAAAAATTGAATACCGTATTTCCGTGACAATAATACGATTACCATATCGCTAACAGAATGAGAATTTTGCATAATACATTGATAAATATTGGAAACACACGCGAAATGGCTTTGTAAATATATAAATCACTCATACAAGAACTTCAGGCTAGAGACACAACAATGAATTTTGTACATATGATTATTCAATTGCTGATTGGTATGACTGGTAATATTATAATTGTGATACCTATAGTTGTAATCTTAATCAACCATCCGCTGCGTGAAGCCTGACAGGCTGTCGATGCGACTTGTTAAGGATTGGACACACTTGGCAAGCCTTGTCGGAGATTTTAAGCACGGACTTAAGTTTAGAGTAGTGATGTTGGCTTACCTAGCTGTTCATAAACCTTGGAGACCCTCAAAAGCAAACCGGATGGAAAATCTCCAGCTCTATCCCGTTAAAGCTGGAGTTCGTTCGAGGAATTGGCTTAATGAAGAATGTTGAAATTTATCTGAGGATACTTTCCATAGATGTTATCCATATCCAAAAAAAACATGCTTGTCTGTTCGCCACTATAACGATACTAAATCAATGAAGGGTGTATTGTATGCTCAGTATTAAATATTACTATTAAAGTCTCTGTTCAATTTAATAGTAAAATAGACAGCACTAAAGCATGTCTGGTGAATCGGATTTAAATGCAATTATATTCCCATTATACTCCCTAGTAGTGCGTTCCAAATTATTTTTGTTACATTCTGTAGGCGATGATAGTTACCTACTTGAGGTTCCCGCTTTTAATTTTTAACGATTAGGTGTTAGAAATAAATTTGCTTATATTTAGTATTCAATTAATTAGTTGCTAGTTTGTTATATTATTATACATATATTTATTGAATGAAATTAAATGTTTTTTCAATTAGTACACAAAAATAAATTCACATAAGTTAATTAAATCTTTATTATTTTCCGGAAAATACATACGTATTATTCTAATCATTTTATTACCTACTGCACACTAGATGAGTAATTATTTCTAGAGTATTTATTTCTATGTAAGGATTCATTTCTAGCACTGTCATTATTTTATGAAGTATCAGGACAATGATAGGCAACGACATCATGCGTTTTTATGATTTCACTAAGAAAACGATTGATTGCATAAGAAACCCCCGACCACCGACCTCTACTTGTTCAGCATCACAAAATGATTTTGACAGAACGTACCAGTAATACAAACTATTCATAAAGACGGCCGATACAACGGCCAGAGACCAATCGACTGGTGAGATCGGCTTCCAATCGATTCGACATGGTTAGCGAACATGATTCGATTACCAGAGGGTTGCAAGGGGCGATATAAAAAGAATAAATACGGATTTATTATCCCCTAAAGAGCTCGCTTAGTGCGAGGTGTGAACGCGTGATGTATTATTTATCCAAAGCACTATTTACCCTTGCGGCCGGCAAATTTGATTTGATGGCAAATCAAAACATACGTGCTTCGGGCTAAAAAGGGTTCACCTTCAAACAGAAGTAAACATGAGGCGCTCGTCTTTTGTTATTTCTAAGAAGGTTTCTGAAGTCTTGCCCAAATTTGCTAGTATACTTGAATAGGTTAGTTTATTATTTATCCTTGTACCTACTAGTCGATTGAGGTGCTTACCTCTATTGTACACGTGGACCGAATAGTCTGGTCCATTAGGTAGAAACACAAGTTGTTTTAATAGCCGTTGCTTTGCTGTGTAGCAATAGTCACTACCCAAGGCGAACCGCCAGTAAATTTTATCACCTCTAATTTTTAGCATTTATAATGGTATAATGGTATTCTCATCACTCCACTGTTGGACAGGGGCCTTCTTTCAGAATGGAAAGAGTAACGTTATAGGCTACGCCGTAATATAATACGCCTTACAGAGCATCATGGATAACACTGAGATGAAAATTCGTATCACTACATAGTATAAAACAAAGTTGCTTTCTCTGTCCCTATGTCCCTATGTATGCTTAAATCTTTAAAACTATACAACGGATTTTGATGCGGGTCTTTTTATAGATATAGGGATTGAAGAGGAAGGTTTATATGTATAATAACATTTGTATAATAATATATGCGCGGGACGAAGTCGCAGGCAAAAGCTAGTATCTTTATAAAGTTGGGGCTACACGTAGTTACATACTATATAGTAATAGTAGTTATCAGGATTAACCATTAAACTGTCACAGTTTTCTATGAAAAGTATAACAATTAAATAAATAAATCCGTTAAACAAGTATTTTCAATAACAACCGCATTTGGATAATTGTCCAGTAATTCCATACGGTATAATTATGGAGCTTACTTTTTTCTATTAAATCATGTAAATTATTAACGTTCAATTGTAAATAACGATATATCCTTTACATTTTATTTTTAGAAGTACAATGAAGAGCTGGTTGGAAACAACAAGCAATATGGAGGATGGGTCTTTGCCCTGCATGCTCGCTGACCATAGAGAAGCTTTGCTTCCAATCACAGGAAGAGAAAACTTGGTTCCAAGAAAAAGGTACTAATCATTTAAATAATTTAAAGGACAAAATAATTATTTAACTACAACAATCCGGTTTCAACGTATTCCCAATAGCCCCAAATTATTATGGCCAATTGCGATCATAAATAAGGAATATATTTTAATAACAATTTTCTTAGCAATTGTACTTACACAGTTATAATATCATTAGAAATGCTTTATATTCCACACTTAAAAGCAATATTTTTCAGAGATAGATCCCTCGAGCCGTGCGCTTTATCGGAGGAAGCTTACCTTTCCAGTGGTACCGGCTCGCCTTGCGCTGGTCTATCGCGCGAAGAGCGCAGGCGACGCCGCAGGGCCACCCTTAAGTACAGAACCGCCCATGCCACCAGGGAAAGAATCCGAGTGGAGGCTTTTAATGCTGCTTTCGCTTCACTCCGGCAGCTTTTACCAACCTTGCCTCCAGATAAAAAGCTCTCCAAAATTGAAATATTACGTCTCGCCATCTGTTATATCGCCTACTTAAACCACGTACTGGATGCGTGAAGTTTTCATTTCATTTCCCTGTTGTTAGATAAGTTATGTTTGTGTTACGCTGAAACTGTCAGTATATTATGTTGTTATAATAAGAATGTTGCTGCTAGTCATAGTTTTAATGTAATCTGGCTTTCTTTAGCATTAAGAATAAGAATCATAATCTTTAATAGGTGATTGATTTCATTTATATAATTTACTTCCACCCTTTCTCATAATATGTAATTTATTCGTATATTGTCTTAATAATGTATTTTTTATGTGTGAGAAATCAAAGTCTTCCCTCGTGATCGATTTTTATCAGTTATTGGTACCTTATTTCTTAAAATTAAATAAAACAAGTACTTAAAACAAGTTCTTAATGTCTTATATTAATATTTACAAATATACAACACCTATTAGGACTTACTTAACTATACAATACAGAACTTATCACGACTTAATTACACATAACTGTACATTAAAAATACCTTGACACTGACATAATTTATGATGTTCATAATATATTTTAAACGAAGAATAATTTAATACATAAAATTAACAAACGCATGTGATATAATTATTTTATACGTACAAAATGACCACACCAATTATACTTACAATAATTTCTAATTATAGGTGATATCTTATCAAAGGCTTGTTAAATTAGTTAAATAACTTAAAAATATTGGGAAGAAAATCATTCCGTGAGCGAATCCGAGAATTACTAGCGTTAATAACATTCTAAAGAAAAATACTTCTATGATTTCTGTGTATGAAAACGCTAAAACGATAATAGGAATATTAGTTAATGTAATTCCGGTAATTATAGTTGAACCCACTTTCTTTAAAGCATCCGCTGTTCTCTCAAGAGGTGGACTTGGACTGGTAGCGTAGGCGTACCCCAGGTGACTGCAGAACTCGACTGCGATACCAATTGAAACTATCAAATTAATACATGAGACAGCATTAAGCGGAATATTCCACATATACATTACACCCATCATGTCAATGACTACCATAATAATAGTGAAGATCATTGCAAACGTTGTTAAGAAATTAAACCCAGACGCTAAAAGATTTATTACCAATGCCCCAATCAAACAAAATCCAATCGAAGCGAAAGTATCCTTCCACATAGTTAAATATTGTTCATAGAAGACATAAAAAACAGAATACGGGAAGACCTCTATGTCAAGCCCAGTGTGTTTTTTAATGGCATCCGAAATATTACTACTTACTTCGTAACCGAACTTAACAGCGGTAATAAAATCTTTAGATGTGGATAAGGCGACATGGTATGACATAAAATTAGTATCATACACTGTAGCTCGCCCATTAGAATCGAGTAGAAAGTTAACGTCACTGGAATAACTTGCCAATCCTCCCTTATTGCATGTATCAGTAGGTGTGTCTTGTAAGAAAAACGGAATATATCGCTCAAACGCCTCTCCCGCTGGGCGAAGTCCGTTAGCGAATTCACTCCTCTCTATTGAACAAAATGAGCACTCCGGAGAAGTATCATAACTTGGACAAAAGGAACCATCAGAAATATTGTATTTACAACACGAGTTCGGCAAACTAGCCCAATCGAAAAAATCATCAAGCCAAGAATTCGAACTCCTATATATGTAAGTTATTTCACTGTGTAAGGAAGCAAGAAAAATCTGCGTTGTAAGCGAATCATCATTACACAGTTGACCTCCACAAATAGTGTTTTGATGAACCGGATTAGAAAAGTTTAATCCGCTTTTTAGAACAAAATATACAGGTGGGCCTAGGCGCAACAACTCGGTCACGGCTTGTAAATATCGATAGACATAAGAATCTACAGGCAATGCCATCTCTTGATCTAAGCCTACTTCAATTTGAGGTATTAACATTACACTTATAGAAAAAAAAGCTAGAAATAAGATAGTTACTACAAGTTTAACGCGCCAATCTAGAATAAATTCTGAATACGGCTTCATCAACCGGGCAGTGACGCTTTGATAAGGCGTAGCAGAATTCAAAGGATCCTCATCATCTAGAACTTTTTTAGTTACACAGCAGAATACATCTAGACGATTTTGTGACGAGCGTTTATAATCTAACGCTAGAATTGCGACGACTGTGGTTATTTGAAATACAAATAAAAACCCTAATGAAAAGGAAGCTAATATAGCAAATGTCACAACAGCGGGAAAATTGGCTAAGCTTCCTATAGCAAAACAAGTAATTTGTGTGACAGATGAAATAAACATTGAAGGGCCAACGTTTTGCATCATTTTTTCAAACACGAATTGTTTCTTTCGTTCAGAACTAAAGTTCTCCTTATAATCATCATATTCCTTTAAACTGTTTTCGATATCATGTAATGTATTTACCATTAGGAATACATTATCTATGCCTATGGACAGTATAAAAAACGGTATTACGTTTAAAGCTAATAACGTTAGCGTATACCCTAGAAAACCCATAAGTCCTAATGCACAAAAGATTGCAATTATCACAACTAACAAACTACCAATGGCAACGGTTACTTTACTATCAATTAATAACGTCTTGCAATTTCTTATCTTTCCTAAAGCAACAATAACATATAAAAACATTAAAATATAACTTATTAATATTGGTATTGCTTCAGCTTGTGAAACTCGTTGGATTTCATCTTCAATGGATCTCTCAGCTCCAAAAGCTACTTTCACAAAGTCTGATTTCCAATTGTTCTCATAGTCATGTAACAAATCTATAAATGCCTGCTCCCACTGAAGTACGGGACGTAAATCTTCTTCTAAGAGAAAATTTGCTATCGGAAAATTTATTAACAAGGTATTTGCACTTAGAATATTATTCCCATCAAACCCACCAAATGCTATTTCTGGTTCTGCTCCGCCACCCCATGACGCCATACAGCTAAACGATAGATGATTGTTTATACAATTTTGTATGTTATTCAGATATGTGTCATTGTTAATATTATCTTTGTCCTCTCCTAAATATACCGATGCTGACATTGACACGCATTGGTCTAGATTTTCCTGACCACCTGGTCTACGGAGAGGCGCAAAGCATACTTGCTCTAGTCTCACTCCTCCTTCCTGATTTCTACCAATATTTTTTATGGCATTTTCAAGAGTTACTAACTCCTGTAAAGCCTCTAGTCTAAAAGCTGGACCATAAGTGGTATTTTGTACCTCAAATGAATCTAGGCCTTCAAATTTTAAGTATACTTGAGCAGCACGATAAAATGGACCAAATCTTGAATTAAAATAATATAATTCGTGACGACTACGAGATTCAGGAGCAGACCAGATCTCAAGAGGATTTGCGGTAATATTAAGACGGAGAAAACCAAATAACATAGCAAAGGCTATCCACGACGTGACCATGATAATAAAAACAGGATTACTCGCTGAGAATACACCAATTCGTGAAAAAGTGAATTGAAAAATTTTTGTTAAAACTTTCACATTCCGTGTTGCTACTGCTTCTGACTTAGATATATATTTTCTAATTTTTACATATTCTAATCTGGCTATCAATATAAAAATTGCCACACTTATCACAAAAAATACCAGGCCTACATAAAATCCAATACAATTAAGAGTAAGAACAGTACACGTATCTGGAACAAAAGGTTCATTTCCAGTTGGGCAGGTAGTACGACAGTCCACACAGCTGCAAGGTAAGTCCCCTTCAAATGATTCATTACACGGCGGTGCATGTGCGTTCATCGAGTCGTGTGTTGTTGGCCATCTATGAAAATTTACCTGAACCGGTGCCAGCGGGTTGTTCTGTGTATCACCAGTAAATCCAAACCAAGCATCTGCATCGCATACTGGAGCATTTCCACACATAAGATTTATAGCCGGCAAGCCAGTCTGAGGAACCAATACACCGGAACATGAAGAATGGGCGTCAATCATGAAATCATCGTAAACACGGTAATCAATTTCATTTACATATATTGTACCGTCCGGTGCTATTTCTTCCGTGACCTCTGTGAATCGCGCTTGATCTGGAGAACAGTTCAACTCACAAATTTGCCGTGCAAAGTTTCTTAAGCACGTAGGACAACGTCCTAAAACACCATCGGCGATCATTAAATTTCTATTTATATCTGCCAATTGGAGATGATCACAACAGCTCACAATGTCATCATTATCTAGTCTTTCGCCGTTATCATCATAAAGGATAAATGGACACCGAGCTTCTATTATAGACAGTGTTTCTTGTATTTGTGTTTCCGTTAAATTTCGCAACACAGGTTCCGGGTCGTCGTAAAAAGGGCACGGTTTGTCAAATCCTCCGATTTCTATACACGTTCCACGCATCACACATTTTCCCCATACACCGTAGCACATGTACAAAATCGTCAAGAATATCACACCCTTCATTTTCAATATTTTCTAATTCTCAACCTAAGTATAATAATAACATTTCATTACGTGTGTGTTAATGATTGACACCTTTCGTTAGAAATTACTGAAGTAAAATAAGTATTCACGCGATCGAAATTAATCTATATATTCGATCCGATACGTTATCAGAAATTTGTGCAGGTGACAGATAAAAGTATATTTTAGGGATTATAGAATTAATGAGCACCAGACACATGATGTACGACTGATATAATAGAAATAAATATTACTTACCGCATAAAACCGGGGTTCGTAGCCGTGCGTTTAAGGTTGTATGTAAGAGCAAGTCTATGTGAAGATTAGCTACGCATAACCAGCAACTTAATAGTTAGTTTACGGTTCAGTTTATTATATAGGAATTGCCGGAAACTACATGAGAATAAACTTTTAAAGCCTTTAGACTTACTGTGATGTTCAGCTACTATTAGCCCTGGGCAGACGGGATTAAGGACCCCGACAAAGCGCCGTTTTATCTTTGGTCACCGTCACAGCGCTTCGTCCGAGACAATCGAGATGAAGGATATCTTTTTCACTTGTAAACTAAGGTCATCCTTACCCTGACATCTCAGACTTCCGGTGGGACATTAAAGTGCATAGTGCGAAGCCCAATCTGGGCCGATACCGCACAACCCGTGTTTGAGTACTTATGAAATGATTATACTTATGAAATGTACTTATGAAATGAAATAAAATTAATGATTCCCAAGATATTGTATCTTAAAAATACATTACAATAACACTAACTTTGAAAAGAAAAGAGATATTGTACTGTATCATAAGTTGTACTTTACTAAATCAAGAACCTTTGAACATAAAATTTTGAACCTTTATTATCACTCAAATGAAAATGTATCTATGATATATACATATGCCGACTTGATGAACTTAAATATCCTAATTAAACTGTTTAAATGTCCTATGGCTCAACATTGGAATAACTCGGACTTTAATGTAGTAAATATTTCAAGGTTAGCCGCAGTAAATTCCATATCGATAGATATGGGGAGACCCTTTCATTCCAGGTTAACGGACCATTAAAAAGTGTCTATAAATTTTATCATTTTAAAATCTACATACAATTTTCTTTTAAGCTTATTATATTTGACTAGTTGATAACCCCGGCTTCGCCCGCGTGTTCGAAATAGTAATGATAATAATACGAAAATAAAAAAAGTGTAACAAAATTATTTATTTATTGAAGGAAAGCTCTCAAAAAAGAAATATTTTCCCGTTTTGGCAACATTTTTCATTGCTGCTCCACTC
>DWDX01000315.1:0-29612 GCA_018245675.1 Agara michaeli
TTCATCACTCTCTTCATGCATACACGCCGGTTTCGGAGACTCTTGACTCTTCCGTCAGCCAGTATCTGACCTATTTGATCGAGATAGGACAGTCTAGGTCTCCCTCGGCGCCTACATCCATCAACACTCGCATTGTATATCTGTGACGTCATTGCTTCATCATCCATTCTTTTCACATACCCGACATTGTTAAAATGTAATGTAACCTAAGTATGTCTGAATGGCACACAGACTTTTAGCACTGAGTGATAAATTTCATCTTTTCGTAAACCATTGCTAGTAAAGCAGCGTTACTAAATCGTTACTTTGTTAAAAGTAAAACCCCAATTGATTTTATTGGTAGTTCAATGTAACCGTGATTCTCATCAAATAAGCTCACCTTTATCTGCAATGGTAAGCCAGTCTTGTTAATGAGCCAGCACGGTGCATAGAGCAGCAGCTTCACCGCCGCCCCGGACTGCACCCGCGCACACACTGACAGTCTCTTATTACCACCCTCTGTGTCACATTCTGTGCGCATGCTGATAGTCGTCTCCGTCATATTATCTGTGTTAAAATATTTTGTTAATATTATTAATCCAAAATTTTATACATGACCTAGTGACTTATTTCACTAACGTACATAATCATCACATGACTTTATAGTTGTGTTTGCTTGTATGGCATCGTATTTGGCTAAAGTAACCCGTACCTAGAGAGAATCTAAAGCTTCCAGTCCAAGGTAGCCCCAAGTAATGCATATCGAGTGTGAGCTTGTGGTAATGGCTCAGCTTCATGGTGTACACATGAGCTCGTTCTCCTGGCTCCACTCGAATATTCATAGCATCGCCGGAGAGCTGGATAGCATGCGGAAGGCGATTGTGGACTCCCAGTGGCGGCAACACACGTACGAGTAGATTTGGTATCGATCGAGATACTTTCTGAGACTGACAACCTGAAAACGAAAGGATACTTAAAATGGCAGCTATGTCATATAAGAAATATTTGGTCCGTGCGATAAATGCTGCAAGGTGCAAAATGAATATCAACACGACTACCAGGTAGGGAAGAAAGCTTTCATAACTTGAAAATGAAAATTACATAGAGAATTGGATGACAATTATTCAATTCAGATATATTCGTAAATCAACTAAAATATAAGAGCGTGGTTATAATGTATAACTAGCTTCAGTTGTCACCTATGCTACCATTGGTCACTTTTCTTTTCTTGATTACTCAATGGTTGTTAGGACATACCTTCAACTGGTAATACCCTCATAGCAAATACAGTGGGATCCCCGTCAGCCTTGGCTGGACATATTATATCACGGGGTACACCCATGTCATTGGCTAGATCCATCCACCATATCCCTTGCGTTGCAACTTGATAATTCCTAAAGCAAAAGGTTATTTAATTTAAAATTGACTTATAAAATTTCAACTTTTTTGCGCTCACATCATCCTCATCTTAAAGTCTTGAGTAAATTTTTCACTTAAGTTTTAAACTTATTTAAACAAGATCACCATAGATTTGCAGTGTTGCAAACTTTCCAAATGCTCAGAAATAGTATTAATGGCATCTTCATGTTTTATTTCTGGAATAGTGTAGTGGTAGTGGTAATTAATTTAATTGTTCATAAATACTCACTCAAAATTAGTAGGCAGTAGGTACAGTTTGCAATGGTAGGCAATATACAGAGGTACGTTGAAAGTGTCATGAGGAGCCAGCACTGCTAATCTTAGCAGACCACAGAACGGATTTCTGACGGCGCCCACAGGTTCTGCTCCAGCCACCTCCAGCTCTGACTGGCGATAGAGCAGCTCCAGGGCGTAAGATGTCTCATTGCGAACCTGGTAAAAACATTACTTGGTACCTGAGTCTGTATATTTGACGCGAGCGAAATGTATGCACGTACCCTTAAAAATGAAATTTCTTTTCCTCGTATATATAGGTACACATACAAGAAATGAGTCTATGGAATAGGAATATGTTTACCCACAATGTAATCAGGCTTCAAACTTCAATGGAAATAGATCCTGCGATAGATCTCGATAAAATAACGCTACTTTCTATTTGTAAAGCAAGATCTGATGCTCTAAACTTCGTCAAATAACGTCCAGGATACCTGTAACGGTGACCTCACGATGATCTTCTTGTTGTTGTACTTGGAGGTCCTTTCCACCACAATGTAGTAGCGAGTTCCATTCTTGCTGGGGTGAAGCACGTGCAGCTTGGACACCGAACGTTGTGGGCATAAGATCTATTTGGAACAAAGTTTTATTAAATTACGTAGTGTTTCAATTTCAAATGATCTTCACAATACGAAAAGATATTGTGCACTTCATTTAAAAATACACGTACAGGATACAGCATTAACGAAGTACATATAGAGGTCTATAATTCGACAATAACTGTTTAGCAGCACAGCTTGCATTTTATGACTTACATAATGTCATAGTTTTCTCAATTCGTTGTTACACTTAAGATTTTTTTTATTTAGAAATCTATAAGTACTTGTCAAACTTTAACCGGTAAACAATACAAGCTTAATAAAAATTGTGAATCATCTGTAAGATTATACTCACAGTAAGCTGATCCAGATCATGTAGTCTCACGGCGAGAGTCAAGTCCGTGAGCCGGGCTCGTAGCGCTGCGGCGCCCACCGGGACCCCTGGCGAGGTCCGCGTGTCTGTAGAATGTTCAGCATTCTCACTGAACCCACCCTCGAAACTGTGTAAAGAAAAATCATTAACGCACAATTTAAATATACTAGAACACCAAAGGACCACCGCAACATCGTCAGTTGGACAACGGTAGTCATCGTTGTGACGCTTTTTTTGTTGGATCTGTTTTGCAGATGCATCAATAACACGTTTTAAATAGACCTTCATAAGTAACAGAAAGTATTGACAAAATAAAGTATAGAACTTAAATATAGATTTCACATGCCGTCAAGTAGCCCGTAGCATATTCGTTAGTATTCCCCTAACAGTGTACTGACTTCAAGACCGAATAAGTAAATCTTCTGCCGTTGCATGTGTAAGAAGTGAATGAGCAACCGCCACCAATTCTTTAACAAACACAGGTTTTAGAATTTCGGAAACGTTTCTCTTACCAATCCCATTCGTCACCGACATCGGTCATTTCTTGCTTCTCCTGCTTCTTTACATCTTCTAGTAAGTCAGCGCTGGATGTGTCACAGCCTTCAACAAAAAATTCATATTTTTCTATATATCCATATAAAACTTTACCACTAATATTAGAGATTATAACACATTATGCATATATAACAATACACAAAATTTAGAATATCACATTCGTTTTATTACATGGCCACGGCATTAAAACACGAACATTTTAATAAAAACACCATGATGTTATACATTCCATTGTCGCTATAAACAATCTTACTCGTAAAATCATTACGTTAACATTTAGAGTGATTTTGAAACTTACAACAGATAGGTCACCGAGAACGTCTCATTTAGCATAAGGAGTACATTTACTGACTTAAGTAAGCTGTAACCACTCACCTGGTGTGCTCGGTCGACTTATATCGACATCATAATCGGCAATAGCAATCACTCTATCATGACCCGCTAGGTCCGTTTCAGCTCGTGTACGCAAATGTACCGTGGATCCAGGACCTGTTATGTAACAGATCTGTTAAGTCTCATCACTCGTTATAATTGGGGATATAAAATAAAATCGAAGTCACATACCGATGTCGTTAACCAGCTGGAGTGGAGTATCGGCAGCGACTATGGCGTTAACGAGCGCGGTGCGGTCGCCGAGGGCGTCGCACAACGCACGCAGCGCGCGGGCCCCCGCCGGCGCTAGCGTCACGTTCAAGGTGTTTCGGGCGGTTACCGCAAGGTATGTACACAATCGGCTCTCCGATTCGCAAGATTCTACACTCGCTTCACGGCTCGGCTCCTGTCCCAGAAAAGTAGCATACAATTCCCCGAATGTCAACTAGTCACCATAAGCCGTTATTTTAAATTCAATATCTAAACTCAATTAAACGAAACTTCTGCTATAATTCAATTATAGACATATTAATTACTCCTAATTGAGTAGCGTCTCCTGTCACAATCTACTACCAGCCACATAACGTGGAAAACAATTGTGCACTATACATATATCCAAATTGGTTAGGGCAGTATTGCAAATTGCAACATCAAAAGTAGAACCAAAACTACATTTAAAAAAAAAACAAGTTACCAGTAAAGTTACATTCTTCTGTTCTCCTTCTCTCTTCTTATCGTCCCCATCGATGTAAGTGACTAGTTTGTCGTCGTCAATTTCTTCTTCCCTGTCTTCTTCTGCAGTTTGTTGGGACGCCGACGAATAATCTTCATCATCACTTACATTACCGTCTGGCTCAGATTCACTTCTATAAAAATGTGTTTTAATAATGAATGATCTATGTACGAAGTAATAATAATAGTATAGTTAAATCCATATCAAAATTATTGTTATTAGCTATTTATTAATTACATAAAAAAGCAACATTTCACTCACTCTGAAAAAAGATGTCCCATTGCATTTGATATCTTATCCATCAAGATACTGTCATGTTCCGGATCAGATTCCTCGGCATACATAGATTTCAGAAGAGGCATGTACGGAGGCTTAAGCCGTAGACCATATCTCTTGTTATCACTGTATGGATTCTTTATAAATACCATTTCGTTATCAGTATCGGCCTCATCAGCCGATGTTTCTCCTTCAAATTCATTACGTTTCTTCTTACTTTTGCTGGATGGGAAATAGTCATTCATGGTCTCTTCTTTACTCTCCGTTTCTAATCGTGTTGCCATTGGATAAGATTTTGCCTTAAATTTTATTAATTCATGTCAGTAAGATATTAAAAAAAATCATAATAATTTTTAACAATCGAGAGAGGCTGTAATGGTTCTTCGGTTTATTAGAGAATGGAACAAACTATATATGGACTTTACTTAACAATAAAATCAATTAATTTCTTATTACCTGAAATACAGTTGCCGTGATTTCCCAAGGCCTCTGTTTATTATATTCTACCACAGGTTCTATCAACGGTTCCCACGCATCGAGCCTTTCGTTAAAAACCGAAGCTTGAACGCTTAAGGATCCGCCACCATGGAGCTGCTTCGACCAATCATGCAGAGACGTTTCTGCTGAAATCTGAACGGAATTATTGTAGTATGACGGCTTTGATATGTAACAATCCAATACGTTTTTACGAAATAATGTATAACATCTCAATAATTTGTGATGCCCACCTTCACCACCAAAACCGGAACCCTGACCGTCTGCTCAATCTCGAACATGACTCTTAAACTTGGTATATTTATAGTGAATGTTTCTGTCGGCTTCACTATGGGATACTTCGGCTGCACGTACGGGTCATCCATACTGTAAGGTACTAAAGGAGCTAGCTTCTTAGGCGACCAGAGATCTTCGTCTTGCTTATCTTGCTTCACGTTATACGATGTGAAGTTAAATGTTTCCCTATCTTCTGGTATCGTTAGCTCTGAAACTATCTCCTCGACTATGTCTGTAAAATATTATGAATATTTGAAGAATTGAACACATAAAGCACCACAAACACTTTTATCTCATAGAAATGTAATAGAAATTCAGGTACATATTTTAATTTTATCATTTGGACCATGCACCACGAATTAACTCAACAAAAACAATTTTGTTGTTTAATCTTTTAATTACAATTTAACTGGTAGAAACAAACAAAGCAAAAAAAATAAACTTTTACACTTTTTGACATACCCATGATAGTGTGTACTGTTGTTGCAGCTACATGGATATCTATCTCTGATACGGAGAACCGAATCTTTATCCCTTCCTCCACATTCTTAAAACTCTTCGAAAACTCGACATCACACGGTCTCAATACCAACTGAGGCGGTAAATTCTTTAATTTGGATTGCAACTTGGACATAATTTGGAGACCAGCAAAAGATATCACCAGATTCTCAGTGTTAGAATGACGAGAATAATCAATAAGCAGTTCTGTACGAAGCAACAATGCGTGTCCTTCGCTCTTAGTCAGGTCCGTAAAGAACATGATCTCTGGTTGTCGGCATTGCACAGAAATCGATATACTTGGCATTTCTTCAGAGACTGTTGTTGCTGAAATAAACCCAAAACGTTCAATATGACTTTGAGAAGAAGAAAAATTTAATAATTTGATAATGACATGTCATGAATTTCATACCTGTTGAATAATACCCGCTAGTAGAGTCACTGGAGCTAGGAAACCGAGCGCCCCTGTTGTTAGATGTCCGTGGCGGTCCGTCGCCGACGTAGCCGTGATTGACCAGTCCTCCTTCCATTGTTTTTTCACCTATAATTTACCATAAATAAAAATGTCGTACTACATTTGGTACGGATATATTCCGGTTAACCGTACGAAATATAAATATTTAGAATTCCGTTTTAAGCTAGTCTTTAAAAGATTACAAGTGTACCTTTACATAATTTACCTGGCATAGCATCAAGTAACGTCCTTGCCAATTGCAGAAGGAAAGGCATTGCCAGATTGAGTCTTGTGCGATCTAGCCTGACATCAACGGTCGCGGATTTAGCAGCCGAATATCGTAAGCTTGCGTCTAACAAAGGTGGTCGCGACACCGATATACCCCCAGCTGCGCGGGATCCACCACCTTGCGACTGGAATATCCTGCATTATTGGAAATGTACGTCAAAAATGTTTCGTTATTTTCAAATATTCCATTAAATTATATATATGTACTTTAATGTGATATTAACGAAGTAGCTTGTTCAATAAAGTGTTTGATACGATTTGGTCAAAAGCATTAAACTATTGGTAAGATAAGTTTACCACTGCGCTCAATTTCGTCATGTTTATTGTTTCATTACTAACCTTTTGATTACAATAGCAGGATCCGGGCGTATGTCCTCGATAAGCAAACTTTGCAGGCTAGCTTTAATCTCTAGGCTGCTATCAGAATAATAGTCCATGTGGAAAGTCGCCTCTCCCGCAGTGAGTTTTGCCAGTCCATGGCTTAAGTCACGCACTGGAGAACTGAGGACCTCGTCCATGTCCGAGAATAGCTTTAGTTCTACACCTTCCAGAGTGAATCTGAAATTAGACACAAAAGTATTTTTAACATTCTTTACAAGAAACTGAGGAAATCTTTAAAATCTGTAGAAATTAAAGAGTTTAGTTAAAAGCGCAACATTATAACGCACTTAAGATGTTGTTACCTTAAAACGGATTCTTTCCTAACTGGCTCTCCTTGCGCAAGGAACGCCTGTAATTTCTTTACCATTGCGTCAGAGGGAGCTACGTCTACTGGTGAGCTAGGCACTATACTACCTGCAACCATATATTAATTATGTACATATAATAAAATTAACACTTTCAATAGCAATGTCAAGTTCTAGTGCGATTCATTATGCAAAATATTTCTATAAAACCAAACTGCTTATTTTGTGTAAAATTTTACGTCCATTTTTCAACATCGGAATACTTAACTCAACCAAAATATCTTAACGTTTAAAATCTTACCGATATAATGTCCTTCGCTTAAGTTATCACTGTGTACAGCCAGTACTGTGGCTAAGTCTTTCTGTCCCAAATTGATCATTACAGTGTCCATCACAATATCAGCGTCGCAGAGCAGGAGGTCTCTGTACGCAGTTGCATTAGCCGCTTGCTGGTAGCACACCGCTCGCTTTAAATCACAACGGACCGACAAGGGTTCTAGGATTGGTTCCTGAAATCATTTATTTGTAATTATTATAATGATTATATTCGTATGCATGTTGAAACCTTTAGATTTCGTTCAATAAGGGTAAATTTGGAGTCAGTGTTTGACTGTATAAAAGAGTATACTTAGTTATTATTAAATAGTCACTTACTAGTTCCTACGAAACAACAAAAATAAATTTAAGTTTTATGTAATTGACATATATGACGATTAACATACTCAGTACATCCTATGCGATATGCAGGTAAATTTTTTATCTGTAATGTTGGTACGAAAATTAATAATGTTCTATTCACCTGGACTTCCAAAGTACCGGCCAGAGTCATCACGGCTCTAGAAAGGGTGATGTTGACCAGCTTGATCAGAACGTTGTCGATAACCGGGCTTTGGATAGGGCTGCTTGATTCTTGGCTCATGTGTACGGGCTTAAAGAAGTTCTCAATTTGAAGATCGCCTGGAGGTTATATTTTAAGAAGTTTACTGACATAATTCCATTTATAGTACAGAAATAGAATTTTTTTATTTCAGAACTAAAATATTTTAAAGATAAATGACTATTGTGCTTACCCATATTCAAGACTAATAAGTTTGGAGACGAAGGCTTCTGTGGAAGTAACAGCACGGGAGCATGAATCTGTAAAATAAAATACTAGTCAGGTGAATGTTTTAAAGATTTTTTACCATTATTCTATGAATTAATACTATTATAATGATTGAAGAAGACTAGCAAAGTAAATCGGAAGCCTGTAGGATACGGTTGCATACTAATTACTCGTAATCACCTCTATTGCAAGATTAACACGCGTAGGAGCAACTCTTAATGCAGCAGCTTGCCGCTGCGCAGCTTTTTCAGCTGCGGCTGCTGCTTCTGCAGCTGCGGCACTGGGTACTAGTGGCTCTATAAATTGCTGCAAAATGTAAAATATTAATCACATCAGTCAGTGTCGATGCCGAAGTCGAATTTTCTGTCTCAAACTATACTGAATGCTTGTAATGCAGCTATCCGTGTAATAAATTTGTCAATGAGCTTTTTCTTTTACTGGACCGGATTTGATTTATCGTAGAAAGCCAAAAATAAATGCGGCACCAATTCCACAAGATCCTGCCAAAATACCTGCAGATGATGCAGTAAGGAGCAGAACAGAACGACGTGAAGCCTGCCCACGTATATACGTAGCTCGGCGTGGGCGCGTGCACGCATGCCCTCCGCTGCTCGCACGTATTTTATCTCGACCACTTTATCTTCCTCTGGCCAGATCAACTGGAGGATACACACAAATTTTAGTCACGTTCTATAAATCCATTTAATTCTTATAGTCAATTTTTAAGATATACTTTATTTACAGAGAAACGCGAAGACTGCTTAAAAATTGTGTGATCATCTACCTTGGGATACAGCGTGGACTCAGATAGGTCATCCAGTTGTAGCGAGCCAAGATATAGTTTGAATATCATGCGATCGTTGGCGCGAAAGACGCAATCGCTTTCCAGTGCAGCCAACCTGACCTCTACCAGCGCACAGTCCAAATGACACAGCCGTAGAGATACTGATGATGCTCTGTAATTTATTACATAAACATTAAGTATTTAAATCAATGACAATATTGGATTAATTTGCCAATAAATGATCATTGGCCATATGTCCATAAACAATGAATTTCCTATTGCAAAACTCGTATTTACCTTACTGAGTAACTGAATTTGGTCGCTCCAGGCGGTACTGGGGGATCTGCTTCGGGTTTCATGAGATAATCCCACAAAGACTTCGTCTTAGGCAGTACCACATTCTGCAAGTTTATTGCGTGCCTCTTTTGAATTCTGCAAAGAGAAATAATTATTTAATTCAGCATAAACTGAAATAGGGTAGAGAAAAATGTAAGTGTACGTGCAACTTTTTGACGATATCTAAGAACGCTTAGACTAGTATTTAACTCAGTCCTACAACAACATACATGTATCCAATGAATAAAACATTCATGTGATTGAAATACACCGAAATAAAGCTTGATATGTGATGCGATCCTTCATCACTTGAATAAGTAACATTAGACCCTGCTGCACAAAATACAATAGTTGTCAAGCAATAATAACATGTCTATATAGATAAAGAGATAATAATTACTTTTAATATATTTATGTATCCTTTATTCTTCCGTCTACGCAAATATCATTTATCTTACTTATCATTGTTATTAATATTTTCCCTGTTATACCACCTTCAGTGTTATCTGCTTGACCTAAAGGTCGATTGGCAGAGAATGCTTATTTAAGTTCACCTTTCATATCGCTTATTTATTGACATAATAAAATAAATCAAATCATTAAGTAGTAATGTAATTATTGTTTAACTAATTTATTTAAGAATTTTATGATCAACACACGATTTAATGATGTAGATGAAATACATATTTATGTTGCCAACCCATTCAAATTCAAATTCAATTTTTTTTATTCATCATAAGGTACATACATACACTTAATGAAGGTCATGTTTAGTCATCTTAATTATCATCAGTTCTATATCGTTCCACTGTTAGACAATAGATATCCTTTCAGAATGATAAGCGTTAAGCCCTCAGCCACTGGTGAGTGAAGACAAGCAGATTGCTCACAACCTTTGTTAACATGAAATCTACTAAGGTGACATGATCACGTGCCCACATCAAATGACAAGTAATCTTAGAACCCCGAACTGAAAGATGGAATTCTAAGCATTTACCATTGTTTTTCATTACTAAGTGTATGTATGGGAGTAACGTCATTTAAAAACTCACTTATCCCGTATGTACTGGAGATACTTCACAAGAGTCCTCAACGCGTCTGCATGAAGGAGCAGGTTTACAGGTCCTGTATCTGCTACTAACGCGTGTTCCACGTTGTGAAAATGGGATTTGAACTCCGGACAATCAGCGCGCACCTAAAGATGTATTGAATTGTTTTAAAATTTTCACAATTATTAGTCATGGAGCGTCAAAAATCTATTCTGCCAGTTACTATGAATTTTATTTTAACTTTAAAATGAATAATTAGTTTAAAAAAAACTTAATTTAGTGAATCCACACTACGTGCCATTAGACTCCTACGTAGATTTTACTTCCATAATAATATTTACCCCGAACGAAAGGACGAATGAAATGGGATTTTAAAATAAATACTCACCTTTCTATATAATAGATTGAATAGCTCCCCACTGCTGGTCAGGAGCTCCAGATATTGGCCTGTGCTGCTGTGATGTTGCTTGTCTGTCAGCAGCGCTTGTCCCACGGACAGCTGGACGGCTGGTCCGTACTCCATCAGAGCCACGTCCAGACACACCTTGGTGACACTCAGCATGACGTACGGTCGGTCGGTCTGGTCGCTCGACCGGCTCAAGTTGATCACAATCTCACCTGTTAAAATTATTGGGGAATTTCAGAATCGAAATTGTCTTTATAGCATTTGCAGTTAATTATTTAAAACTAAAGCAAGATGAATGGAAATTTTAGATGATAGATTCAGTTCTAATAGCAGCATTTATAGCTATTTCAATACAGTTTTATGGAATGATGAAAGTAATAGATATACAAAATTTGTTAGAAATGTCGACCAAAAACACAGAAATGAGGAATCTGGCGTGAAAATTATAAAACTGTAGCAAATATTACAATTCGTCCGCTGCTAGGCATGAGGACGTTAGGTGATGAGCAGGTATGAGCGTTTTTTGTCAAAACGCAGACAAATTGATAATAGTTAACATGTAAATCAAGTTGGCGCGTTCTGAAAAAAACCGACTCTTGGACCCATCAACCGATCTGAATATAGTGATCTGGGAAATTGTAAATGAGTGTAAAGAACATGAATAAAGATTTAATGGGAGCTAACATCTACCGCATGCTTCAACTGCCACGCTACGGCCACAACAGTTTTATAATCAAAAGTTACACAAGAGTTAACACTATGTTAGGTATGTATGCTAGGGTTAAATATCTTGAATTAAATTTCTGAAATCAGCTACAGTTGTTACAACGAGGAATGTCTTTCCTTCACTCCTTCACGTTATTCTTCAGTCTTCTCTTTTCATACTTGTCTTTTTTTAACATTGAACCTGTGATAAAATTTTGATGTTCATGAAAATTAATGACTGAGCTACAAAAATCATTCAGTACTCAAATTCTATGACTACGTCGTGAATCACAAATTTGACTATTAAACATAAATGAAAAATTAAATAATGAAAATGTTTCACAGTGATACATGTAAGACATATAGAAAAACGATATTTCAATAGATTTTATTCCTTGGTCAATTTTAGTGGAAGGCGTCGATCGAATCAGTTAGAACGATGATTACGATCAAACCGACAGTAGAATCTGGTGCTATTACACCGCTATTCCACTCCGACTAAAAGTGTTCTTTTCATTCTTCTTTTTTCTTTCATCACATTTATCTTTTTCTTCCAATATTGTTTCGCGATTTACTACAACATTTATTGCAGGTATTCCTAATGTTGACAGGTTAACATTTAAGACCCAATTGTCTTCAACAAATGCTCACCGATAATAAATCGCAGCAAGGTGCCAATAGTGTTGCTGGGCGACACGTTGTCATCAAAGCCGGGTAGATCTACAGAACGAGCGTATTCCTCAACTTCCTCGTCACTAAGCTCAGCTGTCGCTGATGCAGCTACAGTGGGAGTGTGTGTTCCGGGACCATCTACTTCCGTTTCTGGAGACCTAAGTAGATTATTATGATCAGCTTAGTATATTTGTTTATTGTCAAAACGATTGATTGAAGTCTTAACTGTAATAATAATATTTTATGGATAAATAATAATATTTGTAATAATTATAATTCATATTTGTTTCTAATTAGAAATACATAGCTCGTGACCAATACAGTGCATAACGTTCTTATATTTTAGATAAATACATATACCTAAAAATAATTTAAACTATTCACTGGGAGTTACGAATTACAACAATTACTTATTTTTACATGTTTTTGTTTTCTCTTAGTTATGTAAAATTTATCATAATGTAATCAGTTTCCAATATTAACTTACCTATTTCTTTTGAGATAAGCAGCAACAATCTTCTGTCTTAATTTCACTAGCTCTTTATATCCCGGGTCTGCGCTTACTCGATCAAGCTGAAGTGCTTCGGCCAGTACAGGGTCTTCTAATTCTTCAGCAAAATCTCCCGAATCCATAAACGACACTGGTACAGTATTTGGTACTGGTATGGGTAAGTTGTCGCAGAAGTCCAGCAGGTGACCGATTATCCGATCCGATAAATTCAGTTTCAAACTTGAAAGCGATATGTTAAGTTTGTACCTAAAGAAGAAATGTACTGCTCTTTATTATTACGGAAATTTTATACTTCATACATATAACATAATTCAAAGATAACGTTAAACTATGGAAAAATGAAAGCACGGTAGAAGGAAGAAATCTCAAAATGGTATTGAGTACCGTGGCAGAAGCTTATAATCCTTCTTGATACTACTAGAGAAAACTAGTTGTGATTTTATCTTCGGTATGAGGTGCAACTCCGAATCACCATGTTTTCGAGACTCTCGCCACGACTCCGTCCAATCACAGAATAATACCTAAAACCATTATTGACTTGAGCATCTTTTTATGATAACAGCTGAATACAGAAATTTTAGAATCAATGAGATTCAATAATTACAAATACTATACAAAAACTTAAGTACTGAATTCAGTGTAATTTACTTGACAAGAGCATTCTGCATGCAGTCGATCGTATAATTTTTCTTCCAATTCCATACATGTGGCATCTTCCAGAACTAGGTTTGAAGGTTGTAAGTCTGATTTTACTATGATCCTGCTGATATCCAAAATCATTACTCTACCGGACCTGAAGAACATTACGAGTGTGTTGTTGAAGATAAAAAATAATAAAAACAATGATAAGACTAAAATCACCGAAAAACCAGTATGTCATATAGTATTAAAAATACTTACTTGTGCACACATCCATGTTCTGGAATTACTACACAAGGCCCCTTAATATCCACATTGACCTGGAAAACCTTGCGGCGACTGATGGCATACGCTAACACTGATCGACTCATTGCACTCGCTTTGTCAACTGCTAGAGACAACTCTGCGGCCAGATCTTCTGAGCTCATAGAGTGCGTTTGGAAGAAGTTAATCAGTTCCGTAAAAGCATGCTGAAAATTAAAGAAAATACGTTTCGATCGTCTTATCTAAAATATATTTAACTGAACGAACATCGATTAACAGTTTAATGAATAATTCCCTTACCTCAACGTACAACAATTCCACGGGTTCCATCAGCCAGCTAATTCCATAGTCTGCTTCGCTGTTCATTGGATTCTTCTCAATATCAACGGCCAGTAAATTTGTAGCTGTAGGTACACCTTTCTCCACTGTCAGCAAAGGTACCAGTTCACCGTCCGATGATACTCCTTCAATTACTATACTTTCTGTTCGGGCTGATATCTTTGGAAATCAACAACAATAAGCATTTGCATAAAAATATTCTTGTTTAATTTTTTAAATAAATGAAGAGCTAAACGAAATCTTTACCTTATAAGCTTTGGCCGAAGGTCTAGTTTCCAAAGATGCAAGGAACTGAGTTAAGGTCAACACTAGTACTTCTTTATTCCGATTCATCAATGTCATAGAACAGTTTGCCAATGTTAGATTTATTTTATGTTCTGAAAAATTATGTTTCGTAATAAGTAACACAAACTAGTAAACGCGGTAGCACAAATTGTTAATTCATTAATCTCTCACCGATATATTGTTTTGATTTGCCCTGTCTCGGTGCGCCTTCCACGTATCCTATCAACTCGCAAACTTTCTTCTTCTCTGGACTAGACAAATGGCTCCAAAGACTCCTGCTTCTTTCAGTCTTCACGCAAAGCTCCACTCCGGCCTTCGATTCTTCATCACAACCACTTTCCGAATCAGAGCTAGTGGGCTTCCACCAATCAAACTCTGTTTCAACTAATTCTATTCGTTCCGGTTCTTGAGTTAACAGCTGTAATATCACGTAAAAATCATTCATCTATAATATTCATAAATAATATACTATAATAATATTATTCGCAATCAAAGAAACTGATATTCGATTTGTTTTTATGTTCCAATTCAAATGTATGCATACTATTTAATCTCTTACTTCAAATTTCGCTTGTTCCCTGGCGATGACCACCGATATTATCGGCAAATTATCTTCACATTTTTGAAGGTCTAATTTGAGTTCTGTATCATTGGGACTCCTCAAAGTACTCTTGTAGGTCGTCTTGTACATATTATAGTTTTCTCTGTGTTTTTTAATAGCAGTCCATGTATACGGTCTAACTCTTTGATCGACCACCACGTTGTAAGCATAATGCCACCATTTTTTAATATCTTTTATCAGTGGTACCCCAGGATGGAGGTGACGATATTTTCTAAAATAATAATTGACCAAATATCAACTAAAAATATTTTAAACAAGACCAAACGAAAGAAACAAAGAAAACGTTAATTCAAATACCTATTTAGAGTAATACGTTGGAAAGAGCCCAGTAAGTTATCAATAGAAAGATACTGTCGCCTAGATAACTGTAATGCGCTGTCTTGCAGCACCGCATCCAGTAGCAGACGAGGTACACGAGCCTCTCCGGATCTGTTAATCAACACTTTCACTTTGCATGTGACTGGCTTGAGTACTGAAAAAAAACACAGTTTGAAATAGTACTTTTTGTAAACTTTACGAATCGTACTGATTTTGGAATAGCCACACTTACAAAACTCGAAATCCTCGTGATGCATTGAAAACTTGTCCAAACCAGTGAGCATGTAATGTTTCCAGTTGTAATACTGCATCGGTGTTATCTGTGCGGTCTCAGTGTCGTCCAGAGCCGTCGCCGTTGGGTTCCAGTAAAGAGACAACGATTCTATGCGCATCATTTGGTACACCGTAGACGCGTTCACTGGTGTCACTGATGGCTTCCATTTGCTAAACAAACAAGTTTTCCAGTTTCCAAATAGAAATAAGATTATCAACAAGAAAACGAAGCACAGTAAGAAAACAATGCGAGATCGTCAGAAGTGTTGTAACACAAAGTGCATCGGTTCTCCTTTTTGTTGGCGTAGCTAAAGTTTGGCTAGCTGTATCATTTAACGTATTATTAAGGTAGAACATGCTTTTGGAATGAACGTGAATGGTATTGCAAATAATAATCAGCTGACTTAATCATCAATATCGTTATAATCATTATCAATCACGGTTTCAAACTAAGTAATGTTTATTACTCTCACCTGTTAGTGGTTTCGATGGACAAGCTCTGTAAACATAGCCCGCACGCGAGAGGTCCATCTTTAGAGCTGATTGAGTCCTCGTACCTCACGTGAATATTTCTGACATAAATCTGAAGATTATTTACAATCGCTGTAAATAAGTTCTCGAAAAAATTCTGTGGACCCTTTAATATTTCGCTTTCGGCTTCTAGGTCTTGCAGAATTTTTCTTTTAGCGGCTCTCGTTAGTCTCTTCTCTCGTTCGGGGTCGAAGTAGCTGTTGGATATCGCCGGTCCGACCAGAACCAGAACATCTTCTATGTTGATGACCACAGGTTGTGTGTAAAGACCGGACCATGGTATCTGAAGGTTTATACGTCCAATCGTACCGATTTTCACATCGATCGGCAAATCAAGTTCGTACTGCAAACACAATAGAAACAGATATTCGTTTATATCATAACGTCATTGGTTGATTTAGTCACAGGACTTGTAATGTTGTTTGACATGGAATTCATTATTACCAGAGCTTCAGGCTTTAGCTTTAGGTCGGTGAGATTGACATTCCCGGAGAATATCCCAACGTTCAGGTTCTCCGTATCCAGGTCCTGGACATATTTGCCCAGGAGCCGGTTAAGTATCCCAGCGACTGCGCCCTCAAACATGGTGGATGTTCAAATACCTGTAACGACGTCACGTTTACTTGGAGTTGCTTAAGTCTTAGCTACTTATAACAACGAGAGAGTTTTAATTGAGCAATGTAAAAGAACTTGTAATTTAAAAGACAAAAACGTTGATGTTATTCTTTATTAACATGGCAATGTCCATGCAATGGTATAGAAATTTTATTTTAATATATACTAATATTACACAGGCAGCAAACAAGGGAACGGTGACGCCGGCGATAAATTTCCCAAGGATAATTGCAATATCAGTGTTGAATGATTCGTTACCAGCCTTCTGATACTCTTCTATTTATGTAGATATTGCTGCATAACGGGCGTATTATATGGAAGCAGGAAGTAGCAGAGAGTACGCAAACAAGATTAGGAATTATAGTAGTAAACATAAAGGCAGTTTAAATTCATTTTTTGAACCCTTCTAATGTCAACTAGACATAGGTGATTAAACCTGCACACCATAGAGTATGTGTTAAAGTTACATATGAGTTCTGAGATGTATAAAGTCATACAGTTGTAGAGAGTCCAGCTTATTTGATAATAAATATGATTTAGATGGCGCATTTTTTCGACTGTTTTGTTGTTTTACTACAGGTACGGTCTCCTTTGAGTAAAAAGGTTATAAGGCCAGTTTCTTCGACGCTGGCCAAGTGGGAATCGGCTGACTTCACATAATTGTGTTGTAGTACGTAAACAATAATACACATAAACAAAATAGGAACAAAAATACCTTACATTGTTCGTTGCGCGTTTTTCCGCTAACTTAGCGGCAAACATTATAAGCGTAGCTTCAGAAATATAACTCCACTCATTTAATTCTTGTTTTATTTCAAACATGTAAACTATTATTGATATACAACGGATTCAAACAAAGTAACGTGTGGCCATATCAGCGAGGCGTCAAACAATTGATACTGTATCTATATTTATATTATCGAACTGATAAGTCCTAATTGATTTATATCATTTATCGCGACGTTAGTATGAATTGACGCAAAAATGAATATATACGAGCATATGAAACTATCCAATACAGACACTAAACAAACCTTACAAAAAAAGGACAAAATATTAACAAGATTAGGTAACCTCAAATAAAGGTTATACTTTTAAGGGAATCTGCTAGCATTTGACCATAAATGCTTATTCAGTCTATGGTTGAATAAGAAATAATAAATACCATAATCTTTTAAAACTAAACATTACATTTTACGGGTACTCACGATAACGAATACTATAATATACACTTATCTCGGGTTAAATCCAATATACAAAGCCACATGAGAAATAACACAAAAAAACATTTTGTTACTTAGTCCGGGGTCATGGCATTGGACGTTCAGTTCAAATCGATAACGCATTAAGATAATCGTACTGCCCACAAGGCAACGGGCAGGTCCTATTTACAATTTACAATACAGTCCTCATCACCTGGACACGTGGTAATCCTCAACGGTTCGTTTCTCGAGTTCGTTTTTGGCTCGTACGTGCAAATTGTGCAATGGGCTCCCCTCCGACGTGTTCCCTATGCGCTATGACAAGGGGTTTTTTAAAGAAGACGTTAATAGCCCTTCAGGGCTGGCAACGCGTTGGCGACGCCTCCGGTGTTCGCAATGTCCATAGGCGACGGTGACCGCTTACCATTAGGTGGTTTGTCTGCCTGTTTGTCAGCTCAAAAAATTAAAAAAAATAATAATTACCAGTTCACCAATAGCCTTTGGTATTTCCCCTTTTCACCCTCCTAGAACTCAGAAGTTTTAAACAATGCCACAAGCAAGCTTCAAAGAAAACGTTTGATAATAATATAATAACTTAATTAATTTACTTATTAGGTCAATACCTTGCACGGCTCTCTGATAATAAATTAGGCAATTCAACGTCTGTGATATGACGTGGTAACCGAACAGCTGTTAAACGCATATCTACTATACATGTAATACTATACTTAGAAGAAGGACGCTCTGAAAATGCTCTTTACTTTAATATGTCTCATCTATACCGATATTATATAATAAAGAGGAATATTTTCTTTGTTTGGGCAATGGGGACGTCTTTAAAAGTACCGAAACGATTCAAGAAATTCTTATTATTCAAATAAAAACATTTTAATTGCGATTAACATAGATTATTTTCAATTTAAGTCACTCGGCTATTTCTGGCCATGTTCAATGTTCTACTTACCCTATCCTTCGAATTGTAGTGTAGATGTGCTTGCATTGTTTCAAGATTGTATTGAATAATATATGTACATCAACGATAGAAAATACTAATATGCTACTGTACACCGTCCATGTGGGTCCAAATCCTGTGCTAGACTAACACAAGACAAACTTTCAGCCACTTTGGACTAATCAATATCGCATTTCAATCAAACATCACTGTGCACAGGCTCCCGAGCAGCTTCAATTACTGCCGTATTCCTGGATGCATCCGCTCGCTGCTCCCCGCTCCCGCTCACCTCCCCTCTTTTCAACCCTAAAGCAAGCCCTGTTACTGCATTCGATCAATACTTTCGTAAGCCTTTGCTTTCCTTTTGTATTCCCAGTTGCAGAATTCGAAATGTTTTGTGGCAGTTGTTACAAAGTATTTAAAAGGAAATCATATTAGTATTTAATACACTGCAAATATGTTTTGATCCTTCTGGTACTTTGTAGACGCGTCGCGACAAACTACTGATCTAAGAAGTTCAACTAATAATTTCTTATAAAACATGGAGCTTTACTAGATCTAAGATTTAATATAAATACCATTAAGAACAATCAAATCAATTATTCAGAAATTAAATACAAATATTATTTTAAGCATAACAACCGTTTGTGTACCGAGACCCGTTACGGTACTAAATACATATAATGTTAAACATTTCGTAAAACAGTAAAAGACGGGTAGATGATAATAGTTAACGAGTTACCGACAGAGCTCGAAGAACTTCGTTCGTGACCTCGTGTCCAAATCATTAACCAGTTTTGTCCGAAGCTACATAATTAAAGAGTGGTTAAGCCACGCCCCAAAACACGAGACAGCCGAGGCGTGATCTGAGCGCTGAGTAGACTTTCATGTGATTACGAATTTTTCCCGTATAATGTCATACGTATACGCGCCGAGCGATTGAAGCTTCGTATTAACCCTACAATAAACGACTACGTCTAAAACCAGAACTTAATTGTTACAAAATCCACCACGATATAAATAATATAAATGAAATAATACCATGATCCGAAAAAAAACAATTTTTAAATCAATACCGTAAGTCACAGTCGGCTCTTAAAAGCTTACTGAAATATTACCATTGCTGCCATTTTCATCAATAGGCAGAAGTCTGATTCGTACTGTTCAGATTTTATAGATATATAATAATATGTGTAGCAAGCAAACGGACTGGGAATGGTGAAATCCTACGGCCACACTCAGCACCAAGATTCTTCCAACTTTGCGTGCGCGTCTGTGCCGGTCTTGAAATCCGAAGTCTACAACAACTACTCCAACAAGAGCATATATATTTGTTACTTTATTTTTTCTAAGTAACTTGTCCGTTAGTTTAAATTGAGTATAATAAAATCTGCCTAAAATTTTCGACGACACTCAAGATTTATTTATCCATCGTTTTCCTGACCACTTTCTAACTTTTTTTTTTTATCGTTAAACTTGTACATAATAGCTTTTAATTTATTATAAACTAGCTAGACATACGTACTTCTGCCGAATTGGAGACGACCTAAGAGAATGTTAAAGTACAATTAATAAACGGACATACAGATATAAGGTTTTCGATTAAAGTAGAATAGCCGGAAAGGAGTTTGTCCGAATCGTAGATGGTGAAAATTCCTAATTACTGCGTACCTGTTTGGAAATCTTGTGTGACGTAAGTAGACATGTATAAGTACATATAATACATAGAATGTAGTTAAGTATGTAACTACACTTATTGCTGAAATAACGTTTATACGTCTTATAAACATTAAATATGTTATTATATCGTACCTATAGTGTTAAATACTATTATCGTCAGAACGAAGTTCTCTACAGTTGATCTAGTTATTAAGATTAACGTTACATTATAATTGTATTGAAACTGTAAAGATATAGATCGTCCAATTAAGATGAAAGGTCACAAGCTCACGGCGCGCGCAATATTGACAATTGATCCCGAAACAAAGTTGCTAAAAATAGAACTGAAATCCATTGTGAAATCAATACTGGGCAGAGATTCACATTTAAAACAGGGTGCACGTAACTCTTTATTTCTCGAGGCATTGCATCGGATGTACAAAACAACTACATCTATTACGCACTTTTTCTAGATTTGATTATTATCTAACCTGGACAAAAGTGTACTTACCAAACGATTATATTGGACCGAATGCAGGATATTTATGCATGGTACAATGGGTACTTACCGGAATTCCCCATGATGTCTTCCAAAATAGGGAGAAGAACAGGATCTTCAGGTCCCCGCGATGACGTCGCCGGAACAGTGTTGAACTGGCAGTGTGCGCTGATGGGCCTTCAGCGCGCATGTCCTAGCGCATGCGCGGTCGTGGGAAGGAACCATGCCATTGCCGATGGAAAAACCTTGATAGGAACGTGATTCATAATCACAAAGCACATAAGGAGCTTTCAAGGTATTGGGATATAAGCTCGAAATTACATATGTAGTATATGTAGTAGAATTAATTATGCAAGTGTACTGAAGGACTAGTTCAGTTTTATTCATCCCGTTCGTTTTATTTTATATCATTTGTAATAATTAGTATTGTAATTCCTTTTTAATACCGAAAGATGCAAAAGTAAGACTTCTCCTACAAATTAATGACCGACACAGATCAATAATTACAAGGAAGCTAGCTAGCCATAGTAAGTTAACGCCACCCAAACACAGCAACATCTTTATATAATCATACATACTAAGTACTAACTTATGTAGGTACCTAGTTGGTGTTTTGTAAATATCATAAATTAATAATTATGTAGCTGGAGGCCCTTTCCTTTCTATATTTTTAAGGTATAGGTTATGCGAGACAGTTATCTGACAGTAAGTATTATTATAGAAGTATCTATATCAGTACCTGGCGTGACGGTATGTTGTTGTTGTTGTTTTATCTATAAGAGATTTATTAATATTTGATTGTTCACGGATATAATTATATCAATGACAGTTATGTTCATACTAATTTACATAAAATTTAATAAGACGAGTGAATGAGATGCCTAATGGACTGAAGATGTCGTTAACAGGTCAACGGGTCGCAGCCCAGACTTTAATGATGTTGGAGGCGATCTGGAATTTTCTCTTTGGCAATAGACGCATAAACAGTAATCAAGTAAACAATGAAATTATCAAAGAATATAAGTAATTATATTAACAACTGGGGACAATTCCACACATTGCTATCTGATTCCGGCAAATTAACGGTTATGGTAACAGGACAACTAAAAACATACATATACATTTTTATTACACCCAGAAACACTACAAACAAATCTGCTCATCACACAAATGTTCGTCGTGGGTGGGAACTGAACCCACGACCGTCCACGAACACACTCGACCACGAGGCCAGTCGAATATGTACTTATTTAGGTGTAGTTTGCCCAAGTTTTCCCTGTTGATGCACCAGCGATGCTCTTTGTTTACAAGTTTGGAGGGTATACCGAGTGGATACCCGCCGTTACAACATAAGCTTCGGGACTGATAACGTATCTGCTTATATGTGAACATTATCATCGTTCTGTCGTCCCGATGTTGCAATGTTGTGCTCTCCAATTGCATCGGGTAGCAACACTTCACGCGCTTTAGAGAACATTGTGGGGTCAGGAAGAAATTAAGGCCTTAGTCTTAAAAACGATACATTTTTAAAAGGCAAAGGTGCAGCGCGGGATGTGAACCTCGAACTTTTGAAATGGGAGGATCGGTTACGATCATTTGTAATTGTTTGCATTTGCTATTGATCATACGATGGTAGCGAAACGGCTGAATTAGGAATAATCTAAATTCAATCTAAAATACTTCTACATACATACATACTATTGTGACTAAATTACTCTCCTCGCCGCCGCTCTGTAAGCTTTTTTTAAAATATTTACATTTATGGTTCAACAGACTTGCAGTCCGTGCCTTTTAAATTCAAATTATGTTTGGCAACTTGCAGCTATAATTGGTTTGTTTTGTTTTTTTTTTCATTTTCTCCACTCATCATTGTTGTTTGTTGAGTTGATTAACTTTTTTATAATCCAGATGTCTATTGCGGTACTCCGACCCTAAGACGTTCGGACCACAAATCCAATGGTCTCCTCGCCTGCAGAGATTTCAGAGTACATACAATCGATTCATAATTTTTTTTTATAACATTTTATCATGAAAATAGACGTGGTACAAAAATAAAAAACAGTGAGAATTTATACATTCATTTACTTTGAAGCGACTGGTATTATAGCGACAGAATATAAACTTTTAAAAATAGCCAATATACATAGGTACCGCATATAAAAAAATAAGAACAAATCACTTCAGCGCTTTAGATAATATAAAAGGTAATATTTCGTTTCGTAAAAAGCAAGTTTAAGCTTTGCCTACGAGGGCAGGACACGCGTTACAAGAGCCTTTCGGGATGTTGGGTGCGTAACATTCCTCCGGGCACAAGGAGCACACTTCCGCGTGCTGCTTCACGTGTTGGCATTCGTCTGATTTCACCCAACTGCCCGCTGGCGCGTTCTGGAAACACAAACGTTTTTATGTTATACAATCTCAATTTGCACTTTGTAGTTTAATTCATAACTTTGCAGTTTCTTCGCCAATCCGCGCGAGAGCAGCGTCCTAAAGCATGTTCCGGGCGCCCAGCGGTGGCTACTACGCGTATTCCTACTTCTCAACTGAAAACCGGACTGCCGTGTGTAACTGACGGTCCAAATAACATTGAGAGAGTGATATTACGAGCTCTCTTAAATCTTTAGAAACGGATTTCAAAGAAGTTGCGTCCGTCGCCGACACTATATATTTTTTTGCCCCACTGTTGAACTACCAAAGTGAGTGCACTCCCGTACGTATTAGCATTCCACTACGCCCCGAAAAGTCGCAGTGCGCGCAGATACTTGTGTCAGCCAATTGTTGAAAATGGAATTATTGTAATGAAATTTTCAAATTTCAAAATCTCAGGCGAACTTCACAATGTTTTTACCTTAATGAAGTGCAACGAAGAGCAGAGCATGATGTCGTACGGTGAACAGTTGAGATGGATGCCCTGCGCAGGCAAGGTCTCGGACAGGCAGCTCGTCTTCATGTTTTCCACCGCGGGAGACCACTCGGGATAGTCCTTCGCGAACTTTTCGAAGTGAGCCAGTACCTTCTGTTTGTCTACTTTGCCGTCTTGCAGCCATCCGAGCTGCCTGTAGTAGCATGATATTTTTTCGCACTGAAATGATAATATCCTCTATTTACATAATCTTACAGTTTTTATTCTATTTTTGTCAATTTCAAGCTTGCCAATCGACATTGTATTTATTCACAGATCAATTTAGCCGTTTCGAGTCAATTATGAAACGTATGTATGTATTTAGCGGCTACAGTTTTCACGAGAATTTTTTTAGTTTTGGGGAATTATGTAATGTTCTGGGGGAGCTCACCTCGCCCGAAGCCGCCTCACACTCTTTGTCATTGAATTTAGCTTGGTCTATGAGAGTCGGTCTACCCATGCAAGTGTAGATCTATTGGAAAAAGAATTATTATTATTAATTTACAATTAGGTATTTACAATGTTACTTATAGAAATTTTACACTAGCAGGATCATGCATTCCTATAAATTGCTGCGAACACATCACTTAGAACGACTACGATTGCAGACTTAGGGATCGAAAGATTACCCGAATACATTTAAAATAAGTCAAAATTAAAGTATTTCTATTTATACACCAGCCCAGCAACAAGGCAGGCGGGCCACCCGGTGGTAAGTGGTCACCGTCGGCTATGGACACGTGCAACATCCGAGGAGTGGCCAGTGCGTTGCCGGCTTTGAAGGAGAACTCTTAAATTATTCGATTAAGGTCACTGATTAACATCGACGCTATTTGATCAATTATTGTTGCTTCGCCGACAGATTCGCTCTTCTTCTATTTCTTCAGGTTGTCGAGTGATCAAAATGCAGATTATAAAAAACGTTATTGAAAGAGCTACCTGAAATTTGTGAGAGCCTAATAGCGATCCTAATGTAGTGTTTTTGTAATTACACATCCAAAATTACTATTAGGAGATCATTTTCAAAAATATAGCTAATTTAAAATAAACTCTGTTTTGCGACAATCGAGGTAAAATAAGTAAAAGAATATGGACAGTTACCGCGGGCGGTATTTTGTTACATTCTACCGCAGGCTTAGCAGGCACGCCCGCTAAGCAAACCTGAAATAAAATAAAAATTGCTTAGTAGTGACATATAACCACAGCGAGACATTATTTAGTATGTACAACATAATACGCATTAGGCGTGACAAGTTACCACAAAAATTAATATTTTGCTACATACAAATTTGAATTAAAATTAGTAGAATTAAACGTGGTGGTAATGAATGAATAAAACGACTACCTGGCCGTCTACAAAAACCATTATTAATCTGGTGATACAAATATCATTTCAAAATAAAATTAGTTATTACCGCAATAGTCAATAAAGGGCCAGAGTAAAAACTTAGGCAAGTCTTTTCAAAATTTTATTCGAATTACCCCTTTTTTTTCTATTATTTAATTCGTCCTTACGATCGATTTTAGTTTTCTTTGTTTTTTTTTCGCGAATTAAAAAGGCATACCTTCCTAGGTAGATCTGCATATTTGTATATTAACGTCCAGTTACTTTCGATAGAATAAAATTATTGTAGAAGTTAAACTGTAATTCGTTTAAATTTTTGCTCACATATAATAACTAAAACTTTTCAGAATGTCTGCTAACAAGAGCATTCTGACTTACCTATGTCATTAAATAAGAAATATTCTACCCTTAATAAGTTGATTTGTCTTTATAAAGTTATACAAAAAGTTGAAACAATAAAGTACTCACTGATAGAAAAATAGAGAAAATCAAAGGCACCAACATTTTAAATTGATGTTAATTTGTAATGCGAGTCAGACTAAAGCAACAAGTGTTTTACTAAAACACCTCCTCGATACTGTCCTCAGAGACGGGAGTACGGCGTATTTATCCAAACAATAAAAAAAAACAAAATAGCTACGGTTCTTCGTTATGTGTAAAGTTGAAATAACATCTTGGTTCTTCCATTCCCGCACTGCACATGTCATGAGATAACAACCGATGGAGCAGCCGTTTCAGTTCCAGCCTGTCACTCGCAATCACGATCGGGTACTTTGTAACGGGAGGAACAGTCTGTTACTAGTTGATGTAAAATGTCTATTGCGGCGGGCGGGTGTGATCGGCTGTTTACGTCGCTACCTGGCTACGCATCCTTTTCTTACCTTACCTTTTAAACCTTACCTGTTACCTAAGATATGAGAACATTCTATGCGAACAACTCGACATTGAGAAATCAGATTTCCAAATTACAGTAGATAATGGAAAAGTAACCTTCACGATTAAGTATTTTGAACACACAAATTGTTACTGTTCTTATATTTCCTGAGTACCGTTGTCTAAATAGTAAAGGAGCATCGAAAGAAATCATTTTTATGCAGTAACAGGCTAGTAAAAAGCTACTGCAACTGTTATTTTAATTGGCAGAAACAGTGATAACAGGTAAATAGTTTTGCCTGGGACATTTCACTCCCACTTAGAGATATCACGTTATCGTAATAATTGTACATAAGTTCAAAGCAAAAGGTTAAGTCACATATAGTTATGTATATTATGTACGTATTTGACTTTGATGTAGGTTAATTAATGTAAATATCAAATAAACAAAAAAGTTTCATAATATTGACCACTTTATAAGTAAAGTCGTGTACATACTTAATTTTAATACCGACTGGTAAATACAAACAAAAATAATGTAAACAATTAAGGCCAGTTTACAAGGCTGGTTACGTGCAAAACCATTACCTATATTTTTTTTTTTAATAATCCGTAACGAATGGTTATTGAGGCGATCTGTTACTTTACTTTAGGCAAGTTGATCTGTTACTTTACTTTACGTTAATTACTTTAGGCAAGCAGATGCATAACCGTAGCTATAGCGTTGTTAAGATGGTGTAGCGGAGTGAGAGGGGGTATGGAGGGAGAGAGTGTTGTTTGAAAACTTTAAAAAGTGTACAAAGATTCAGTTTAACTAATTTCTTCCCGAACTTCGCGCAGAAAAGGTGAAATTCTAAATACTTATGTCATTCAATTAGCAGTTACACAAATATTATAGTATTCGCAAGGCTGCAGCATACTTTGTTGTAATTAGGTATTTTATTCATAATATTGTATTTTTTATGTATTATATTATTTTTTGTTATAATCTTCTTTGCGGTTTCCAACATTACTCTTTCCTAAGAGATGGCGCTACCGTCGACTGAAAATATTCTAATAAGTACTAGCTGCCAGCCGATAAAAGAAAATTATTGATTATGTTAGGAATACTGTTGTTTTCATAATAATACTACGTTCAAAAATTCATTTAGTCAATTTTGTGAAATTGGTACCCTATTCTTGTGTCCCGCATTAGTGAATTTTGTTCCTGTAGATGCAGAAATTTTGTTGTCGAAGTAAACTGTAATATTTTCATGATTCTTTAAAGGGCGCTATTCACCGTATTCGTATGTATTAAATATCGACCTAAATTTTACTATTATATTATTAATAGTAAACTTTGCATATTACTTTACTCCTCAATATGCATTATTGTCAAAGGGAATGCACTATATATTATTTACATTAAATATTTGATTGATTCCGGCATGCTGTCAGACATGTTCACCAATATTATCTTTAACTGTTTTGTAAAGTAAAAAAGTTTAAAAACTATTAAAATTGGCACAGGTCAATTAGTGAATGTTAATTGTACTTTACTGAGAAACGAAATGACTATACTATAGGAATTATTTAACAAAATTTACCACTGCATATTCATATACAAAAAACTATGTCATTAAAAAATAGATTTAACAAATGTTGCCATTAGCTTTATAAAAATAAAACTACTATCGTAACATTACCAATATAATCTGATACATTCATTATCACAAAGTCCACAGACTATAAATCACTCTTACAGTCTGTAAAGAAATCTTTTTTAAGAACAGGCAATGCCTCTTCGTCCCTCATCCTCGATGGTAGTCTGATGTTAAAATGGGGATACTTAGGATGCCACCAATCAAACACAAATATATGTACAACTGTGTCAAGGGTCACAGAACACTCTGGAAATATGTTTTTCGTAACATTGTGTTGGCCACTGTGGAATCCTAAGTGCAATTTATGATGTATTAGTCTATCAGATAAGACAAGACACACAGAGGATAATGTCATTCCCATCAATGGTGGCACCTGGTAGAAATGTTGACATGTAACCTGAAACATAAAACAAATTGTTAGCTAACAGACATACATATGACAATCAAGTATAATCAAGTCAAATCTGAGTATTGAAGGCAACAGAAAATGTAGAGAGATTAAGAGACACCTTGTTAAACCTCCCTCTCACTGAGAGAGTGGAGCAGTGCTTTTCCAAAAGGAAGTGATTTATCATGAAGAATACTACCAAATCATTGATGCATTTAACTGCATTTCTATCCCTTGTGCAGGTGCAATGATAAAGTGCACAAAGACAATCGACTACTCCTCAGTAAATCTAATAACAGACATATCAATTATTACCTGCAATACTTTTGAATCCTCTTCAGGATTAGCATCGATCCTCCCCAACTCCTCCACGATACCCAGCTCTCTTTTCCGTATCCCATGGAAGGGGTATAATTTCTTAAATTTGAAGAAAACGGAGGAGTTTGATGATCCTTTACAATACCAGACATCAACGCAAACTCTTTTAACTAACTGATGCGGTTTACTATCCTGGACTGCTTGTTGGGTTACCTTCTTAACAAACAGATCATATGTGTGATACAGAGCTCTAATCACCCTTTGACGTAAGCCATACAACTTGTACCCGTTATCCAATCGTAACCTCTCAGGTAAATTTGGACTCTTCGCACAATGTCGCTTGTATAAAGTGCGCCAGAATGATTCAGTTTTTGTAATACTATAAGTGGCTCTGTTTATCCCAGCAAACCGGCCTACATCTTCAGGTTTAATGTATTGTGATATAAGATACCATACTATTTCAGGGTAGATTTTCCCTGAACGTTCATCAATACTGTCCTGTTCAGATTTTGATGAGTTCCTCTTTTTTTTATAAACAAATTGTTTTGTGCCATCAGCATTGACTTCTTCCTCTATATCCAGATCATCATCTATTTGGTCCCAGGAAACTTCTGGAACAGTCTCTGGTACTGATTTTTTCACTCTGCCAACTGGTTTAGGCGCATTTGCAGAGTCATTTATGGTGAAATCTGTAAATTGATGGTGAAATCCTTTAGTAACAGTTACAGTGATCAGTGATCAGTGATCAGTTTATACATTAGCAAGATTTATAAACAATTGAAGGGCCTTTTTCCATGGATCTTTAAAGACAACCTGAAATTTTAAACTTCCTATAGAAATAATAAAACCGACGAGAAACAGAAGGTACACAGAAATAAAGCAATTACTCCTCTTTTATAATATTCTAATGACGTATATTTTTTAAACAAGATTTAAATAAATACCTCCATAGATGACATTTCTTTTGCCCTTTTTTTTCGGCATTTGACTAACCAGTTAATCACAGAAGATAATATGGAATGTCGCTCTACAATGTAAGGTAGCATTCAAGATTTTTAACCCCTTAGGTCCAGTGATAACAAAAAGATGGCTTAATCCATGATCGCTAGTTATTATATTTATCATTCAGGTTCCTAAACTTAGCGAAACCTAAAAATTAAT
>DWDX01000316.1:0-29596 GCA_018245675.1 Agara michaeli
TTTTTGCAATTTGTGTCGATTCTACATTAGCCGAAGGAACTTCGTTCCTACCTGGTGTCCCACGACACCACTAATCTATTTCAACGACTATCTTTTTAAAATCGTGATTTAGAAATTGAATATATCATTGAATTGATGAAAACTCTTGACAGAACTAATCCTTTCTTATGTTCTTAGTCCATTTTAAATTCAACGATATACGAGTACCTAGATCCCTAATCATAGAAAACGCTATATCTCCGTCACCTCCTCCCGGCCTGACTATCGGATGCAGACTGACTCATCTTGTGACGTATGCACTTGAGGCAAATGTTTTCTATATCTAAGAAAAATAGTTGGGAAAGCTAGGAAGAGCGAGAGAGAAAGTTTTCTACATCTACCTACATACAATACACCATTTCCGATACTGTACTGTTTTATCTAATACCTTTTATCTAATATTAAAGAACTCACATAAACGACCATCCGTTTACATTTCACCAGCTCGCTGGCCACCCGCCACAGATATCGTAATTGTCGCTTCGAGTATTTCATTCCTGGAGTTGAAGAAGCCCTCGACTCTCTGTTCAAACTCTCCCATCGAGAGAATAGTGCAGTCTCTAATGATTCTGACGGCGTTGACGGAATCTCTTCTGCACCTACAGATCCAAAGGAATGTGTTATAATAAGCAATGAAGTATTTTAAAATTAAGTCTTTGAAAGTTTTTTCACAGGAACTTTCTATACAGAATGACAATGAAAGCCTTAACTGTATCTTACTAACATACCAAAGATCCAACATGCTAGCTAAGTGTAGAAATACGAATACTTTCACGTACCAGTAATTCGATATAGCATAAGCAGACAACTCCTCAAGCAATTAGCATCCGCGCTCCAGTCAGTATCTCGCGCTCCTCGTCGCACGAACGAACCCCTTTCTTGAGGGTAAATGTATCCTGCCAGACCACCGCGCTCACAGATATGGAGAAGTCTGAAGAAAGCCGACGAAAATGGTAAGCATGGTTCCTATAGATAAGATGTTTTTTTTTTCTATTTTCTATTTAGATGTATTCTACATACATATATAGCAATGACAGAAGAATTTCAAAAAGACATTATTTTGTTTATGTATTTCTTCAAATGTTCATCCATATCTTCTTTCTTTATACCAGCAAAGTAGTATTTGCAAGCCAACGATATCTTTATTAAAACTGCGATAGATCTAAAATCCTTCCTCAAATCAAGACTGTGCTATACCCGAGGAAGAGTTTGTAAAAGGTCACGATTTGGATAAATGTCCGGAACTGCTGCATTACTCACGAATCCAGAACCAAGAGCAAGTGATGCGAAGCGTGGGCAGATACGCAGCAACGTGCGGAGGACAGCTGGTAGAGGGCGCAACGGTCCAGCCGCCTGCGTAACGCACAGCTCGCTGCGTATCGGCTTAGCAGTTGGAGAGCCCCCTGCAGAACATTTTAAACTTCACTCACATTAAGGTAAATTGATTGTAAAGGTTAAACCAAAAGCTATAGCTACTGTAGACCGTCCAAAATAGCTGCAGGAACCCGTACTTAATAATGGAATATAAGTACCTAATGTAGGTGGTGGAAAAAATTGTCCAGCTATTCTACCTTTACATACTCGACTTTGGATTTGAGGAAAGCAATCCGCTAGAATACGAGATATTCTAAATTCGGATTCATAACAATCCAGTCTTAACTGATCTCAAACATTGTTCTTAAAGTAACTTGTACCCAAACTAGTGTGGATCCAAAGACCGCGGCGACTACCTAACATTATGGATAAATAGAAAACACAAAAAAAGAATTTTCACCATTTCATAATCACAATATGACCAACCCAATGTTGCTACGTAACCCTTACCTGATAACATCCTTCTCTCATCTTATCAATCAACGCGTTCAGAGCTCCAGCTATCCTGGAAACGGTGGATAGTTCAGAACAATGAGCATCTAAGGTGGCCTCCAGGGAAGGATGCCACAGCTGCCAGGTGGACGCTCTTTCCGCGCACACTATGGAGGTCGGTGGGCCAACGGCCACTGCGTAGTAACCCTGGAAGACAATTAGATGAAAGTTGGAATAAAATAATGACAAATAAACACTGCAAAAAGCAAAAAAAATCAGTGTCAGAAGCTAATAGTTTCTTCGCCAGAGGGTCTCTTTTGTAGCTCGGTTCACTCAGAGCCACTCTGTTAGTCACAAAGTCCGGGTGTGGCCGTAAGGGATACTAAGGTCACCAGCAAACGTCAATTACGAAATAAAATCCCTTACGTCTTGAGCACTGGTATAGTGCAACAGCGCCATCGGGTGAGTGAGCGGCACTCGGCAGGAGTACGCCGCCGCGCTGCAGCCTCCAACCCGAACACCCAGCATCAACTTTGCCTCGGCCTCCCCCGCGCCCACTCGCACCATCACCCAAGCCGCACCTTCCACTATCGCCAGCCGACGTTCCATTGTCGATTGTGGGGAAGCTATACAAATATGTAATTTACAACAAACGTTTAGTCACCTACGGTGCATACATTTCAAAACCGTTGTCTGTAAGAACCTCCCCAACATACAAAAAAAAAACAAAAAACAATTGTAAATTAACACGTTTCCACTTTTGACTCCTTCCACGATGTAATGTGTAGGAAATTTTTTTAGGCGTGTAGAAGGAAAAGTAACTGTAGAATAAGAAAACGGATTTATAAAAAAGTCTGATTAATTATCGGAAGAGATACCCAGGCGTACGTACTTCGACAAAATCGAAGACGTTCTAAAAGTATGTCAAGTATACGTGTAACTTTAATGATGATAGAAGAAGCGACAAAGTATTGTCAGTACTATGTATACGTCAATTATATGTTTACGTGCTAATCTCTGCCTAACTCCATACAAGCTATGCGTTACTTTGAGCATATTTATACCACCGAGTATCAAATGACATAAATTACCAACGTCCAGTAATAAAATGTCAAGTCCAGCTATATCTTTGTTATCCAAAGAACCAGTAAACCACGTTTACGATCTCATTCTGTTATAGACTTTATGGTTTTCCTCTATCAGGCAATTGTAATGTGATTGGCGGGAATTACAAAAGTTATATTACGTGTTGTTTTGGATATGCTTGTAGAGAGCCCGAGGTCTGAGGTCTTCACCATGGTCCACGAGTATGACGAGGTATCGTTCAATATCATTACAACAGCGTTGGTACGTGTTGTGTGTGATCCGAATTAGTTTTTATTTCGTGTTATTTAGACCCAGGAACTAATAATAATAATAATCCGACAATTCCTCACAACGCTGTCTGTCTGTCTGGTTCCAAATTACGAATAAAATGTCTGCGTTATGGTAACCGTATACATATATACAATACAGACTTGTATAGATATTTCTATTACATCCAGACGCAAAACAAACAAATGTGCTCATTACAGTTTGATGGTCTGAGTGAAAATCGAACCCGCGACCCCCGATGTAGCAGTCGGGATCTCTAACACCTAGAGCGACCTTTTTTACTATCGAAAAACAACGTTTAAGTTCAACCGTGCACAGTAATTTAAATATGAACAAAAAAAAATACAAAAAAGACAGGATTTTACAAGATTCATTAAAATGTTGTTTCTACTGACACTTAGATATTATTATTCAACGAAAAATGGTATTAGTGCAACCGTTCGCTAAGTAAACAGGCGGCTACACGTAAAACGAAATTGAACGATCCTACGTATTTTAACAATGAAACTAAAAGCTTTTCATTTCCTGTAAATTAAACCGCAAATCCCAAAAGCCTCAAACTGGATGAAACTTTTAAATATTCTGACATTTTCGTGCGCCACACTCGCGCAAATGTTTGATTACGACATTTTCGCGACTGGCCGTGTGGTTAGAGACCCCGACTGCAAAACCGGAGGTCGTGGGTTCGATTCCCAATGGATAAACATTTGTGTGGTGAGCACATTTGTTTGTTCTGTGTCTGGTCGTAATTACAATATCTGTATAAGTATTATAATGTACGTATATGCATATGTATACGGCAATTGCCTAATTTGGAATCGGATGCCCGTGTGGAATTCTCCGCAATTAAAAAAAAATATTCCCCATACTCAATACACATATGTATGTATAAGTTAATTCAAAACATAGGCACGACCTTTAGTACACGTGCTGGAGGTCAGTGACCCCACAATCTAGTGAAAATTTTACTACCTATTGATTAGTAGGAAACGTGACATCCAAGTTTCCTTCAATTATTCCAACTACTGTAATGTTGTTAACGTTAAAGTTACAATAAACTTCAGTGTTGGCAGCTTTGCACGCGGGAACTATAAAGGACATCATATATACGAGTACATACATTATCAGCACCAATGTCTAATTTCCAAAACTTTTATTAAAACTGTCTACCGTGTACTCGATAATATTATTTCGAACGCACGTTTGAATTGTGACCAAATATTTATGAAACAATCGTCATCCCTGTAAAGGTGATAGAATGGTATGTGTTTCCGTCTGAAAATGAATATAAGTTATGGGAACTCACTCCTCTCCAAGTAGCAGTAGGAGTGCGGGCGAGTGCGGGGGGCGGCGCGCGCGCACACCGCGCGGGACGCGCCCCCGCCCCGCGCCTGCGCCCCCCGCGCCACCAGCTCCACCCAGCGCTCGACTATCTTATCCCTATATTTGAAGACAACGACAAAGACAATAAAGAGGTACGTACCAGAAATTAAACCTCAAAGAAACAAAATAAGAACTGCATTTTAGTCGATTTAAAAAAAATTGAAATAGGGTTACATTTGAATTTTGAATTTTGAAGTTTAAATATTCAAAATCCACTTACCTACATAGATAACCAGACGGCGTTAGAAACTCTGCCCACTTGTCGGCTTCCCGGCCGGAGAGCCGGACCTTGCCGTAGCCGACGGGCCCGTCCTGCAAATGGCAGTCCTCCCTGCTTCCATTCAGTATTGGCAGAGAATCCAACGTCACCAAGTACTCCAGGGAGCGAGAACGCATCTGGAAACAACTTGAAGACTTATTGGCACCGTCCGAAATATCAAGCACCCAGCAGAAATTATAATAATCATTGGAAGAATCCCACTCACGGCTATCTGATTGCAAATTAGACAACTGCATCATACTTACATAGATATTTTTAATACATCCAGGTACAGAAGAAATAAATGAGTTCCTCGCACAAATGTTAATTCTGGGTGGGAATCGTACCCACGACCATCGGTTTTGCAGTCTGGGTCTCTAGCCACTCGACCATGGGACCAGAAGATACTAGGGAATTAACTGCACACTTGAACAATTTAACACCTATATAAACAGAATGACTGTTTTATAATAGCTACTGCGTCTTCTAATGCCTTAAAGACAATATATTTTAATTCGCAAACCTAAATCCCGGATAAACCATGTGGCGTGTGCGTTATATGGCGAAATAATAAGAACGGAATTTGTTATTACGGAACCTTATGGATTTGTGGCAACAACTTCAAAATTGGAGTTACTTTAAAACCGGCAATACGAACTACTTACCCTTTTCCCCCGATGCAGAGCTATAAGATGGCAGCACCGGAACCTGGGGTCCCTTTGGCCAGCGCCGTCAACAATTCTCTGCACCAGACATTCAACTGCATACTCCGCTTCCGTTGATAATCGCCCTACAATTAAAGACCCTTGCTTAATATCAATGTAGACCTCAATTTTTAACGACTTAAAAAGTTAGCCAGTGACTTCACAAAGGCAGGCAACAGGCTAGACTTAAAAGGCGAATGACCAGGTGGAGTAGCGCTGACTTTGACTCGGATTCAGCAGTGGAACACTACGCTGTACGGAGGCATCAAGATACAACGCCTTTAATTTAAAAGACTTATTAAATGAAGACCATAGTTACTCTTACTTCATACAGAATTAGAACTTCTGAATTCGAATTTCAGACATCCGTCTTATAAAAACAATTGAGGATATTGGCTTGTCCTAATCTTCGCCACTCCCTGTCTTGGAAAGAAGAAGAGGAGGCTAGGAAAAATAGACTTTTTAATATTACATACCTTTCTGATCCTCTTCGTACAATGTGTCGACGTAAGAGTTGAGTGCTCGCAGCTGGTTGACTGTGAACCGTATCCCAGCCGTGGGCAGCCGCAGGTCGACTCCAGGACTTTCTCCCACTAATGCTGATGTAGCCGATCCCATTTCTAAGAATTCATAAATAATAGCTACTATGTATGTAAGGAACTACTATTAAAATGTTTCTTATGAATATTACAATTATAAGTTATATATTTTTTCTACTGCTATTATTAGTAAAATAGAAAATAGTTATAAAAATGTTATGTATATAGTACAGTCTTGTAAAAAAACAATAACAAATTAGGTTAATCTAATCAGTTTCTTGCTTCGTAAATAACCGCTTATGTTAAAATCCTATATATTTGAATAATGTATTATCCTGTTATAGCATGTGGAGTTACAATTAAACTTGTGTAAACAGGTAATGATATCGATTATCCACGGTGAGCGCGGGCGCACAATATCGGCTCAAATCGAAATGGCGGCGATTGTTCCACTTCCGGCGGAAGTGTATTATGTGTATCCGGTCATGCGCACAGGTGACCGTGGGTTCATCTCTTATTGGCTCTGCTCGGAAGCGTTGACATTGTATTTCACATGACTTCCAATAATTGTTTCATTACCGCACACCTTTGACCCGGTACTGAATCGTAAATTCAGGTATATAAAATATTAATAATGGCTCGGGACAATTTCACATCGGGCCATCTTATCCCAAATAAAACAGTCGACCTCCGATAAGGAGGACAGCTAGCCCACCAGCTCCTCCGGGACGCGCGTCACGCATGGACAATGGACAGATGTTAGAGAAGTCCTCGAGTCTCGAGACCCCACACCCGACCCCAGCGTCGGGCCAGCGCAGTAAGGAAAGAAAGGAAAAATGAAGATACAGTAGTAGCCCAATTATATTTAGTTCTACCTACATGTATTCAATTTATTATAAATATACAATTTACATATATGTTTTTTTTGTTATTTTCTTATACTTCTTGCTTCTTTTTTTTATTGTTTTCCGCAAAAGTAAATGAAATGCAAATTGCTTGAACTCTACTGAATAACCGTTTAGGTCATAACGCGATTTGTAGAGTGCAGACAACTGACCTCAAATTAAATTACTCGCAAAATCGCTGACATTATCAAAACTAAGAGTTCTGCAATAATCTCAGCAATATTTCAGATAGCCGAAATCGTTTTGATATTACTTTCAATTTTACTTACCTCCGCTCCTTGAAAATGTAACATTGTAGCGAATATATTTAAATTTAATTATGTTAATGCAAGAAAATGAGGATCTTCCGCGAATATATATTACGGACAACGATTTTTTTAATATCAATAAAAACTGAATGTATTCATTGAAATTAAGTTGAACAAAAACACATTGAATTCAAACCTTTGTCTGATTGAATACTTACTGCGTATATTTTGCATACATACATAACATCGCGCCAGGTCCCTAACGGGGTAGGCAGAAACCACAGTATATTTTGCATATAGTTTTAATTCAATGTCCTCATCGCACAAATGTTTGTTCTAATTGGGAATGGAACCCTCTAACCACTCGACCAAGAGGCCAATATTTCAATTGTATTTGATATATATTTTAGCAGGGTTAATGGATAATGTGTTTATCTCATCACCTACTTACATAGTCTAAACAACAATTACTAGGACACAATGCTAGCTTCTACTTCAATACTGCAATACTTAACCTAGTATCGTGATTAGCGTGATGTAATTTGAATACCAATGGCGAATAACATGAAACATCTTAACACGGCGTGTGTTTATTTACGATACACTAGTTGTTACTTCAGTTTCGCTCGCTTTTTCCTCGGAAATGATGTTGCCGTGAAAAAATCATCCGCCATTGAATAATAAAAAATAATAAAATGTTGAAAAATATTTGCTTTATTTTTCAACATTTTATTAGTCCACTGCTGGACCGGGTCTCCTCTCATAGCGAGTATCATAGTGGCCTTAATCTACCACGCTGGTCAGGTGCGGATTGGTAGACTTGACAAACCCAAGAAACATAAAAGTTTGCAGATTTGCACACTCTAGGTGTGCAAGTTTCCACCCGATAGTTTCCTTCACTGTTATAGCTAGGTATGTTCAATATTTAAGTTATAAAACGCTATTTACTTACAACGCCCTTAATTAGATATTATTGTATACTGATCGCGTAATATTTATTGTTCACTTTACTTGTGTTCTACGTTGAAAAGTGTACGCAAGTATTGTTCAAGGTTAACTCTTGGAGTGTTACCAATATAAAATTAATGACGAAATTTGAGAATCTTTCGAGGTGTTCAGATAGATCCATTAAAAAAAAATTCCCGTTCCCGCGATGAAACCTGTTTAAAAATAATCGTAACTCCAGCAATTACAGCACCTTGGTAGAGCATTTTTCTGCACACCCGTGAAGACTGAACCGGGATAGCATTCAATTATGTGATATGTTTTAGACCAAAACGGCTATATCATAACAATAAGCTAACATAATTACCACGATATACAGTATGCAAGCGTATAACGAATGACGAGTAATTTGTGGTGTATTGTCGTCGGAGATGGAAGGCCGCGGCGCGCTCGCTCGTGTGTGACGCGCCTAATTCGACAACTCAACTTACGTAATTGTACTTTTTGCATGTTTTTATTTACATTTGTGAATTACTGTTTGATATTTCTATTGTTTTGGGAACAAACGGTTACGTACAATAGGTGAATACGATTCGATCTCCACATTGGATTTAATGCATATATTTATAGCACTATAGCAGTTGTTGTTAGGTATATTACAGGTTTATATGTCAGCCTCCCATTTTGGGGATGAAATTCCTAATCCATTAACATATCTGGGCTTGAAATACTTACATTCAACGTTACAAAATTACGTGCATCTTGCAGATCGATATTAACGGTGAAAGAAAACATCTTCATGGCATCGCGGCCAACATGCATTATAGATATCGGAAGGTTCTCTTTATGAGAGGAAACCGGAGTCCAAGAATAGAATGTTAAAATGGTTGATGATAATGTAGATATTATACATGAAATTCGGTGGATGGGAAAGTGGATATTTTAATATTTGGTTCAACGACATTATATGGAAAATTAACAATTAAACTAAATATGGAATGTAAAATTTTTGCGAGGTGCATTTATTAAATTATAGCCTCGTAGATTTAAATGTTAAATTGACAGGCCTTCGTCTAGCAACACAACGAACGGCCGACAACCGCGATTAGCTACGAATGTATTTTAATGGGTTAAGTTTCGTCGTAAATTCAAACTAAGCCAATAATTACAACAATATCATCGTAGCAGCGGTAACACTGATAACTCTTAATGGTGATTCTATGTTAAACACGTATTTTGTTTTTCGAGTACCTAAAACCAAAAATTACTAAATAAATTGTACGTGTTAATACATTGTAGTGTTAATCAGATTCAAATATACTTTACAGCATGAGAAACACATACTTTATTTACTTTGTACATATTTACACCTATTATTCATCAGCCTAAAGCGCCTCTTCTTAGGAAAAGAAAACGGGAGAAAATTTCCAGAGGAGAAAAACTCATCATAAGATGGCATTAAATACTTTTAGCCTTCTTTTTTATGGAACGACAATTTTAACATAAAATATATTATAAAATAATATTAGTAATTAAACTCAATTTACTCAATTTACCTTAAAGATTTTGGCGTATTCTAAAGTATATTATATACTTACTATTAATTAAAAATAATAATTGTTAATTACATAACACGTATGATATTATGATTTATAATGAATACCTAAATCACAGTAATAAACTTACCTTACTATTAAATTTTAAACCCTTTTCAAAATAAGCGCACGAATAGTAAACAATCAACAATAAAACATGTATAGGTACGTAAAACTACATATTTGACTTTCAACTAAAAACGGAGTAATATTTCCCGCCATAAAATAAATTTATTTTTTAATTTTAACGCCAATAGCACCCGGCCCGTGCAGCCATCGCTCAAAGCGCGCGAAACAAGTGTTATTTTTCGTTTCACATGCCACGGCCATAGACTATCTACTAATAGTACAACGTGCAGAACATCCAAACCTACAAACGATTCTTATGTTTCTTAACGTAAAGTTAACAGCAGTTTCACGTAGAAGATAATGTTTGTATAGCAAAACTGAAGTGTTACATTTGTAGTCTGTTTTTTTAACAATTAATTTAAGTTTGTATACTTTAGGATAGAACAGGATCAAAAGACTTAATGCAGAATTTGTTAGACTCACATGAGAATATTACTTGTAAGAAAAATATATTGACATTTACTACATTTGTTATTTTTATCGGTTCATAAATATGTAACTTTCGGCAATTTTATTTAAATAATGACAATGGGTCAGTGTTTTCATTTAAGGAGTTTTATTAATTTTGGCAAGGCATTAACGGCATTTGAAAAAAGTTAAATAACAAGCACGGTGACAATTCAACATTGTGAGCATGTTAATTACGTATGAATTAACATTCAAGTTCAATCGGAACGGTTGGAAGTACTGGCCGTTTGTCTATGACAGCGATGAGGCAGGCGGAAGTAGTGTTTATGACTCGACAGACCATTGATTGTCTGCTACATTGGTGTACAGATTACTTACACGACACTTTTAAACAACTTAACCTATCAAATACGTACTCAGTTCATATAATGTCATTTTAAATAACCTATATTTATTTATAAAAGTAGTACCGTTTGATTTTTTTTTGACTAGCAAACGAAAAGGCAGTAGTCACTAATAACAATAGAACTATAGAAGTGAGACTGTTATTGTGAATTAATTCAGTTACCAACGGGTATTAATGATAATATTGGTAACAGAACGTTGTTAATGGGGCTGTTAGTAAAAATAATCCAGTCAATACAACGTTAGTATTGTTTCAAAAAAAATCTAATTATGTAATAAGCTATAACGAAATACGTAGCAATATAGGTAACTGTACAGTAAACAACCCACCAAGTCCCATAATACGTTCTGTGTTCTACAACTCGACCCATTACAGTTAATCGGACACCATTATTCGCCGCGCCAGTATAAGCCCTCCCCGCATTGCTCCCTTATCGCTGAACTAAACACTTTATCTACAACTCAATGCAATATCTTTCGAAAATACCTAAACAACTTTTCAAAACATACAGTGTTTCTTTTTTGTGAATACCCGAACCCACTATTACCCAATATATATGATTTAAGAAGTAATGTATACTATAAAAAGATATGTAAGTAATAACTGACTGACTGACTAATTCATCACGACTGAAATACTAAAGCTAAAAACGTGAAGTTTGAAGATTAGATTCCTTTTACGACGTAGGAATTCACGAAGGAGGGATTAATTGATATTCCACCCTTAAGCGAGTTAAATAGGGGTTCAAATTGTATTTGAAAATCCACCAATTTTATAGCAAGCACTATGAAAATTAGTAATTAGCTTTTTGCTTTGAAATAAAGATATACACGTTTTAATGGTAAAGGCGATAAATCAATGTATTAAAGTTTGCTTGACCATCCGCCGACTTTGACGCAAACACTACAGAAATTTGTGGGGCGATATTGGTGATTTTACGCATATGATATTTTTTTAGCTTTTGCGCAGACTAAGCCGTTGGCAATTTGGCAATAGCTAGTACGACATACGTATTAAGATCAAATTCGTGATTCTATTCAATTTAATAACGTTTACTTGCATATGTGGTTCTAATTAGTTGGTCAGTCTTATATAGCTAGTAAGCGTCTCACATTTGCCAAGCTACGGCGTGCAAATTACAATTTAAGTTAATCATCATCACATCATTCTAATTTTACACAAGCAATTTACATAATACGATGAACAAAGAATGAAGGATTTAAGATGTGTCGCCTCGAATGAATGATTCACATATCAGTCTATACAAGCCACAGATAACCCTAAAATTCCTTAAATGAGTGACCGCTATTGACAAATTTGAAGTTTCCGAGCTTCAGAAATACTTGTTTTCTTACAAAAACTAGAAACATTAAAATTAGACAAAAGACAGCCCTATCACTAGGTGACATAGTTAACTTATCGGCTGTCCTTTATCTTACAAAAGGCATTCTAAAACCGATCCAGATTAAAAAACTATTAGCTTTGGGGACAACCTACATACACGTACTTACGGGCACAGAAGTTGTAATATTGTATACAAATTCTGAATTTTCAACGTCATTTAAGAACCAAACACTTGCTTGCTCACGACATAATCCTCAGCGGGATTATAGGATTACACGGCCTTGTTGATGCAGCCCATCATCCTGGACTAATCTTCTTTAATAATGCACTATGATTAATAGATGCTTAGATAAAATCCGCAGTAATAGCGTAATGGTTTAGATTTCGTATTAGCCCACCGAGATTTGGGGTTCAAATGCCAGCACCTTGCATTTTAAAAGTTAAATATCACTCGACGTAGCGGTGAATATAATATTGTGAGGAACCTAACACCATACAGTTATCCGTAATCCTCTGAAGTGGCCAGGAAGGCCAGCGTGATAGAGTTCTGGCTTATATCTTACTTTTACAGGTAAAGTACGAAGATTCTCAAAAGACGATCTATTGCTAACTGCTGATCTTTACCAGATAACGTTTGGCTAGATGTCATTGGTTGAAACAAGTGGTAACGCCAGTTAAAGGTTAAGATTAACATATACATCCAAGAAATCCATACGAATTTTTACAACTAGTGTTAGTTTATTTGTCGTGGCGACACCAAAGGAAAGTCATTTTATTACGGAAGCGTTGCAAAATATATGTATTTTTAACGAAATCTCATCTTTTATAGATTGTTATTGTCCTACACTGTTATGCGGCCTACTTACCGTTTACGAACGAAGGGTGATGGAAAAGGGAGGAAAACAAAGTAGGTTACACTTTATATAAAAGAAATAAAGAAAGAAAAGATTTTTTCATAATGATCTCCATTGAACATACACAGAACAACATATAAAATAATAAGAATCATCACGAAATATGAACCTTTTTCTGCCGTATGAATTTTTTCTAGTGAATATTTTCGTTTGATAAATCACAAATGACGAATGTATTGTATGTTTAAAAGTTTTTGTTTTGTTTTTAAATTCAGGGTTATATGTATTTTTGATGCGAAAAATTAAAAGGAATACAAAAAACAACGTTGACCAGATTTTTTTTTTGCTTAGGGCAACAATTTAGGGTATAAAATAGCCTATGACTTATTCTCAGACCTACATAATATGCATCAAAAAATCTATAAAAATCGGTCAAGCCGTTTCGGAGGCGTTAGACCATAAACACTGTGAAACGAAATTGATATATATTAGATATTTAAGTAGCCTTAAATGTAGATCACTGGAAAACTACTACTCCTGTAAACTGCGCAGTTGGAGTCATTAATTTCACCCGTGTTTCTACCGATGGCGCTAACAATTGGAAGGAAAGGAAATGGAAGCTCCGCTGCTTGCATACCGATAGCCGGAAACACACGGGGCTTCATTCTGCTAAAAAAATCTTATTGAAAATTTTATGAGAGATTTTCCCATAAATCGAACTGTTCTTTAGACATAAAAGTAAATATCTACTGTTTGTATTCAATTGATGTAAACATTAACGAGTCATTCACGGCAGAAACTGTCTGAAGATTTGTGAATAGCAGCAAAACTACCCTAAACTAAGAGTACCTATAACTGTAGAAAGGTATTAACATTCTTAGTACAATGTGTTACTAAATTTCAACTTGAATTACCTCAGTAACTTTTGCCATCCCGCACGATTGAGTGGGATCAGTTTTCTCTTCCACGTCAACAGGCTCAACAGATAGTTTTGGTGGAATTTCGATCAGAGTGAAATAGCAAATAAATATAGACAGTGGCGTAGCTGGGGGGGTGCGAGCGATACAGTCGCACCGGGCATCAAAAGGAAAGGGGCATCAAAGTCGACGATCAATTCTTCTAATTTTTTTTCAATCAAGAATCAAGAAATGTACAAGAAAAATGAGAGAATGAAAATGAAAAATTTATATATCTACTCTACTGTGTTCTGAAATCTGAAATTATTTTGACCATTTTAAAGGGCATCAAGTCCTAAGCTGCACCAGGCAGCAAATACCCTAGCTACGCCTATCTATCTATCTATCTATCTATCTATCTATTTATATATTGGCAGTTCGATTTCACAAAGATAGAAGACGTTTTATAAATTAAATAGCTCTCGTTGTAAAGATGAATAACATCGATAAAGAACCTGCTCACTTAGAATATTTTATAATGTTTTCACTTAGCTAGGATGGCAAGCTAGACCCATCTGCAGCAGAAGAACAAAAAGGTATACAATATATATAGTCATATAATATATATATATATGTAGGTACATACATTCGCTACATTATAAGGAGATTACCTTGTCACTTCGCACAAGGAAACATCGAAAAACTTATCGTAAGTATTGAAAGATGAAAGGACTTGCAACGCTGGAAGTTATTAAACTAAGAATAATATTCATTAAACGCTAATTGGGTTTCCAATTTGGTTAATTTAACAACTTTTGATTTATGTATTAAATTGATGGAGTCATTTTAATTTATTATTTTTTCAACACGTAGAATGTCCGTAATAAGTAAAAGGAAAATTTTTGCTATAAGAAATAACAATAGTGTTGTTATCGAATTCTGCCCGCTTATTAGCGATCAAAATCTAAAATATTGCCCTTATTTTCAGCTCATATAAATCATATCCGGAATATTGCCGGAGTTGACAGCGTGGGCCTAGGCGCTGGTTACGACGGAATTAATTAGTAAGTTTATCATCAATCTTCCCTGATTCATGAAAAACACAAAACTGACATCATGACTAATCTTACGTGACTTATTAGGCATTAAACTTCGTATACATGTGATTTATTACCTGTAATATACCATATTTATTCATATAATTTGTAAATAGCAGTTTTCAATTTGAGTTTCAACTGTAATGCTGGGTCTCCACCGAACAAAAATTGCATACTTTTGTCACCAACAGGTGTTGTCAACACAAAAGTTGGCAATTTTTGTATGGTGGAGACCCAGCATAGGGCGTTTCTAAATTTGTGGGCACCAAATTTTGAGCCTCAAATGCAAAACCTTTTTTTCAGCACTCCGCAGGGCTTGGAAGACGTGTCATCATATCCACTGTTATTTGCCGAGTTGATGGAGGATGGATGGAGCATAGAAGATTTGCAGAAACTGGCCGGTTTAAATTTGCTTAGAGTACTGACTGCAGCCAAGGAAGTTGCCCAAGAGCTAGCTTCAGCGAATGTCACACCGTATGAAGAAGTTGCTCCTCGTGTTGTTGATGCACATAATTGTTCCAGCCAAGACCTTTAAACTATGGAAATAAATGGAAACAGATTTCTTTGAACTTCAACTAGGTACTCTAACGATTTATATATACATATAAATTTTCCAATCATACAAAATCGTATCCAACCTTGTCCTGGAACCAAGTCACGTAGACTACTGATGCAAAAGTGTCGTATGTTAATAAGGCTGTTTAAAGGCTATTTTTGTTGAGATTTAAATAGATGAAAAGATGTTTTAGATAACGGAAATATCTAGCTGTAGTGCAGTTCAATCGCCAAGTTCGTAATGACCTAATTATATACTATGGGTATAGTATATTTATAATTGCAAGGATATGGCAATGGTAAGACTATCAATAAATATCGTGATATTCTTGATTACATAATAATTATTAGTATTAAATCATGTATGCAGGTACTGTGATAAAAAGCGCTTTGGTGCGCTCGTAGCCCCGACATAGTTGCAGATTGCAAACGATCTACGAAATTAAGCTACGGTTTTTACGAGCTACGGAGAATACGTTTAGCAGTCGGTCTCGCTTATTATCGTCCGGTAATAATCGTTAAACCTTGTCGGAGGCTTTAATGGCTCCTTACCTGTATCTTATACAATCCACACTGTAACAGCGGAATGGAGTATACTCCAGGCTCCCGCAATTCCAGGAGGAATTCGTGCAGCAGTGGGATGCAAAAAGTATTGCAACCATTCATAATACTTTTTCGAAGTGAGATTTTACATTACATTTTCAATACGACAGTGATTTTTACAATCATCACACGAATTTCAATCGTTTTAATTCAACTTCTCTTTGTTCATTATCCCACATTTAAAGCTACGAATATGCTGATACAAGTTTTGAATTTGGAATTTTAAAATTATGCTGTGCCATCTTTACGAAGTCCCATGTAGTGTACGATGAACTATCTTCACTACATTAATTAATAATAAATAATGTCCTGTCCCTATGTATGCTTAAATCTTTAAAATTACGCAATGGATTTTGATGCGGTTTTTTAAATAAGTAGAGTGATTCAAGAGGAAGGTGTCTATCTATAATAATAAATGTAATGATACATCGAGGTGAACAAAACAGATATTATACGAAATTCTGCCTCCAAAGGCAATTGCGGGGGCGGGAGCGGGACGAAGTCGCGGGCAAAAGCTACTTTACTATAAATATTAAAGTCAACATTTATGACAGTGGTATTACACGAGAGAGATGAGATGTCAGTTGATAAATGTTGAGACAATTATTGCTATATTCGATCACGATATATACTATTGATAGTCTGTACCTGGCCTATGAGATGTTTCAAGTTTCGTGTGGAGCAAGATGTCAGTATTTTTGAATTACACATATTTTAAAATGTAATGACTCAAGCTTTAATATTTTACATTACATACATTTATAAGGTCGTGCCCCCTTTTCTTAGATAAAAATATTTGTAAATGTAATTCTTGGAAAGTAGACATTATCACTTATATTATTAAAAAATTAATGTTAGACGTAGAAAATTATTATTAATAATGTGCCACAACAAATAGGTATAGTATTAGTATACATATAATTTACGGCAAAGGTTAGAAAACATCTTTCTGCTAATTGCTAAAGTAGTTGCTCCGCATACTCGTGACTCTACTCGTAGGTACCTAGTACCTACTTATTGTTTGATAATTCTTATAATTGTATTAATCGCTGTTAATAAAATGCAACATACATATTAAGATTTCAACATACGCAGTCTTTTGCGAGGTAGACCCTCTAGTGGGTCCTTTGTAAGACAGACATTGTCAACTGAACAATATCATAATTCCACTGACAAAATGAATTGGTTTATGTTTCATTCTCCTTGAGAACTAATTACAACTCATTTCCAAAGTAACTGTTTTTGAGTCGACACAGTACTTACCTAGATATTTTGAAAAAATGTTTTCACCAAAATGAGCACCCACCGCGCTTGCTGGACCTACCTAAAAAAGTATGTGAAACGCGTATACTAGAGGACAACACTGACATTTAACGTACTCATACAGTGCGCAAAGTCGAAAACGTCGGTACTGGAACCTAAATTGTGCGATTCAATCCCAAAACGTCAAATAGAAATCATTCGTAATAACATCAGGCGAATTAGCCTGAGAAAAGTATAGAAAGACCTCGGATTATTCACTTACAAGGTACAATTGACTCGGCGTCTGAAGGCCAATTAGCCTTAACTTCGTTATCGCTTCTCAGTTTGGACCTTAAAACAACTACAGACTGGACAATTTTACGCGAAAACTCAGTACTCATTACAATTTTTACATGACAAAACTGTTGCGTTTGGGGAGCGGAAAATCCGCAAGTGATCATCAAGAAGCCTGAGAATAACAGTTTCATGCCAATTGTAAACTCGCCCATAATTTTTCGAAAATCTTGCTATAAATATCGGGTCTTTAAATGACGTGCGCTATAGGACCATGGTCACCGACATTTTGTTATCATTAATTAAAATCATGGACTTGAATGACTATTGATTTCAGCATTCAAGTTTAATTATATTTTAATCAATTTAGTGCAACTTTTAAAAAACATATTTATATTTGGCCCTCCCTATTATTAAATGATTCTTGAGAACATTTACTTGGATTACGAAAGTAGAGGAACCCGTCAAAACATACCTAAATAGAAGTATACAAAACATACCGTAAAATAAAGTATCCACACATTTATCTATCACTTTTTGGTTCTTGTTACAGCTATTTACTTCCAATATAGGTGTGTACGTTTTAATCACAGTAAAAATTTTATAGAGATTTGCAAATGTTTAATAAAGGATATTACAAATTTTAATAATTCAACTAGAAACACGGTTCTTTATATACCATTAAATATTAATAAATCGAGAGACTAACTTTTATAAACAATAGGATATTGAGACCGTTAACGAGAAAACACTAGAATGTTACATAATCTGTACAGATATTGATTTATTGATAACGTAATGTCGTTCATCGTAGACTGCCACAAGGCTGCAATCAATTTTAATCTGTTCCATGTTAAGCAATCGTATCTTATTGTTTGCAAGAGAAGCCACGTTGTGTTAATTTCGATCAAATATAGCTCGATCTCTGTAATTATTGTAGTATATTACAGCAGAGCATTATAGCACAGATTAATTTAAAACGAAACCAGCGAATAGCAATAAGACAAACTTCGCAGACTTATCAGTGGCATAACATTTTATTATGAATATATGTTTGTACGTTGTTATTATGGTAGGGTCTGTGTACTCAAATGTCTTTTGAAGTGTTTTAAGCTATATTTCTGGGGTTTTATTAGTAATTGCAATGTAAAACTAATAAAAAAAACACTGAGAGAATATTATTATGTTGTAGACTCATACTCGTTTTTATAGAAAATTTGATACAATAGGAGTATAACCGATGCCGATTCTAATTTAAATTAAAACACACCTAGTAAGTATTCTAACTAACATTGTAATGATTGGCCCTATTACACTGGTCCCCGCTTACAAATTAGAACTGAATAACATTAATAAAAGAGATTATGACATTACTTTAAACGACATCATGCTGGTGGCGTGAAACTGCAACAATAAACATGTAAAATTATTAGTAGGTACTTAACACTATATAAATGTTAATATACATATTTAAAGTACAATTATTGATTCTTCTACCTTAAACTATAGCTTTACTAATAATCGACCAAGTTAGAGTGGACACTAGAGTAGATACCTTTACAGTCTAATTTTAAGAACTGAACTTGTTATTTATAAACTGTTTCATAAGTTAATATGACCTATTACTATTACGATATCTCTCTTTATGCAATAAATATATGATATGGTAATTATATTTTTACATAGGTAGGTAATAATAGACGGATCTTAAGACTGAAACTGACTAAGAGATAAATCTAACATATGTATGAAAGTAAAAGCCATCTTACCTTATTTGGTATCTTAAGATGTGTTTATTATTCCTTTCTTAGAAGAGTTCTAATCTCCGTTTAGAAGCGGAATAAAATTGATTGTTGTGTTTTTAATTGACAAAAATATGTCAACATGTCTCTTATTGATAGTTACTTAATGTACCTTTTTATGTAAGTAAGTTATCAAACACCTGAACTTGAGATGAAATTAAAATACGTTTTTTTTCTTAATCTGATAATGATGTTGTTTTATCGAATATTGTTTTAAAACGTAGGTAATTCTATCTTATAATACGAGATATCATGTGTTATATTATATGAAAATAAATTAATCGAAATCTAGCCGTAAATTTAGAACAAATCTTTTATTAGTTATAAGCTTTGTAGAACTTTCATTATTGAAACCTATTTATGATGAAAATTTCAAGTTAACATAGTAAAATAAAATTTTATGGCACTTTGGTGGTTTATACAATATATGAAATATTCATATTATAGTTATTTCATAATTCGAACCTATTTATGGCAAAACATTTTTCAAGTTAACATAGAAAAATAACATTTTATAGTACTTTAGTGGTTTATACAAAATATGAATTTCTCATATTGTAGTTAACTCATTATTCAATCAAAGTAAGTTAAACAGCAAACGTAGTTTTTTTATTTAACAATTTACTACAGCAATCATATGAGCTTGATATATTAAGACGAAATATTATCATTTTAAAATTATTCAATAATTCAGTAATTTGCCAAAACTGTTTTCCTACTACGCAGTTATATTTCTTTAAATTTGGATAGCTCTCCACGTTTTCGCTTGATAGAAATTAAGACTTTCAATTAATAAATAAGGTGACCACTGCGATCAACACTTATTTCAAAAACAATATTTCAAATTTAAATTATTCTTATAGACCACCATTGTCCGAATAGATTTAGGTATTGCTTATTAAAATGTTGTGTTTTGTATTTGCGCAATAAATTTATTTTATTTCATGGGAATTATATAAGTACCTATCTATGGCGTAAAATTGTATGCTTGTTCAATACATATTCATAATTAATAAACTTAACAAGTATTGCGTATACCCACAATTATTTGCATCCTGATGTCTTACGAATACTTTTTATATCGTGTTATAATTTAAATTGTAGGTATATATTAGGTACATATATTAGGTATATATATTTAAATGCGATATCCCTGCAATTTTGTAATTATCTTAAGTGCAATTTATAATAAACGTTCATACCTACATACATATTTTTAATTCATTTTTAAAACGTCCGCTTCATACTTTATAACCTTATATTTTCTCAATGTCAATATATCTCCCAATCTCAATCAATAACTGAATACAAGAATGCAAACAAACAAAAAGTGTAAAAATGATGAAGGGTATAAATTCGACGCTTATAAATTCTAACACATATAAATTGAGAACTAAGTAACAATCCTATTTGATTAATTTTCCACCATTTTTGATATGCCTTATAATAGTAGCTAACTAAAAAGCTGTGACAGCCTAGTCGTTTGTAATTGAGTTCCCTCTCCGGGGTCTGGATTGAAAACCACCAACGAGTTGTTACGTGCGTTTTATAAATAAAATTTTAAATATAATTAGCCATAATGGTGCTAGTATAAAAAAATATCGCAAGAAAACCTTCCATACCTTATTTTTTAATTTCATTCAATTTACATTAAAGTTTATGGCAATAGGCTCACCACCTATTCCATTGTGGGACTTAAACGTAACTGGTGAAATGTGGAAGTGTACTACACTCCTCTGCCTACCCCTTAAGGGGATTACAGGCGTGATGTTACGTTACATTAAAGTTTAATTAAGTTTATTATTGCAACAATAGGAAGTATTGTCTCTGGTAATGTCAAAAAGTTCTGTAATAAAGCAAGTAAAACAAAAAGAGTTGAAATTCATTACAATAATAGATATTATTAACGCTAATGAGTATACGTGCAGTACGCCAACAGATTAAATTTAAGCGCACAATCTTTATCCGACTTGGAATAAGTTTATCAATCTCACTCACTTGTCCAAAAGAAAAAACTCTAAAACGCCTTAATATAACTTAATACTTACTTCTTATCAATTTTCCGGCATTAGTTATCAAAACTAAAACAATACAACACGTTCAATCAGAAGGTTTACTTTCAATTTACATTAACATTTTTATTAACATTACATTAACATTTTTACAATTTACATTTACATTTACATTACATACAGACAACCGCCATTTTAGTATCTTAATTTTTCTCATTGCCGAATAATCATGCCGCTTCGCGGCTATGTTAATAAAAAACTTAGGACTCTTAACCGTTAACCCTTCATTTTTGTCTAAAGATTTAAATGTGTATTTGATAGTGATATTGAACAATGCTGATATTCAACGTATTCGAAAACCCAAAAAAGTGGAATTCAGGGCTTTGATTTTGACAGGTCTGCTAACAGATCGTTCAAAGAGAAAACAGATAAGAATCCGTCCTCTATCTGTCTAAAGTCAAGTAGGTACATCTTATATATTACCACTTATCTATGATCAAGTAGTACATACTATCACTCCAACGTACTCCGTAACTGAATTTTTAACGTTTTAGATATACGTTGTTTTTACAATTAACGGCAAAATGGGGGAGAAATCAACGCCCCTGTTAGCTGTATTACAACTACTTCGAAAATATAATTTGAAGGTAAATAAATATGTATTCACTTCAACTACAACTGTACAGTAACTGTTAATATACACTTTTCTTATTGTGTACTACATCTAATTTAAATAATTTTATTATAATGTAATAAATCATTTCAATAGGCACGAAGAAGGGTTTGAGATTTCTCATATAGTCATGTATAGTTGATTTTGTATCTTGCATATTAGCAGGCGGTAAAACCTTTAAACTTCTAAACCGTCAATTTCGGTATTCTAGGGCACTGAAGAAATCTTAAGAAAGGAAGCTAGTCTAGGTGATGTTGAGTTTGAGAATTTGGACTTGCCAGAAGTTGAATTGGCCAGCATCCTTACAGCTCATCATACTGAGAGTGATCCATACACTTATGAGGTAGCTTATGACAGCCTCAAGAAGTTTGTCGAAAATTCGCTAGATATTTATAAGGTTTGTAAAACACAGTATTTATTAAATCATGCTTTAATAGACAAATTAGCTGTTGAATTGAAAATATATGCATGAAAATTTCAGTTCTCGTTTGTATAGTGAATATTAAAGTGAAATTCCCCAGACATCCTAGTCACAATTGTATCAACTTGATGAAATTCTTTATGTGGGTATATCAGAAACTACTGGTACAGGAAATAAATTTCGTTAAGTACTATAAATTGAGTTATCTGAAGTTCATAGTTTCATTTAATGTTTCCAGGATTTTCAACTCCGTAGTACTTGCTGGCACCCTTTCAACCGTGGAATAAATTATATTATACAGCTATTTGACGACAATATCATCTTGATGATATGGGTCGATTCATACAAAACATAAAAATCTGTTAATAGTCAAAAGTAGGGCAAATAGATAATTATACATGTATGTTTTCAATAACTTACTTACAAATAAATTCAAAGTTTTAGTTATGAATCTAAAAAGTAATATTTATTATTTATTTATTTATTTAAACTTTATTGTAGCATCTAATGCTAGCATGTACAATGGGCGGACTTAATCCCTGGTGGCATTCTCTACCAGTCAACTCATGCTGATGGTGAGCATTTGGTGGTAGGCGTTAATAATGAGAGATATTTTAAGAGTATTATATCTTCGGTATGTATATGTACTATATATTTGACCGACTTAAATATTTTCAGTATGAGCTGTCGACTCTTTTGTACCCAGTGTTTGTTCATATGTATCTGATACTGATCCTGTATGATCACAATGAGCATGCTTATAAGTTCTTTGAAAAATTCGCTGCGGAACAAGAGGACTACTATCAGGATGATTTGAAGAAACTTTCCATAGTTAAAAACAAAGACCAGATTAAAGGAAATGAACTGGCTGATATATACAGGTTGGTGAAAATGTCTAAGTTTCTATATTTTAAATCTTAGTCCACCAATAGGCAGTGTAAAGATAAGATGTTAGAGTTATTTTGGAGTACCTGAATGGGGAAACTTTGGCCAGCATGGCATATGGGCTTTCAGATGGATAAGGGAATGAACATTAATCTCGGTATGTTTTGAAGCTAGCTATTTAGGTTAGTTAATATCATGGATAATACACAAAATGTTGTGTGCAACCTGTAGAACAATGGAATGGATATGACTCAAGTTTTGAGATGGTGCAAATAAAATAAGAAACTTTCTCACAATGCACTAGATTAAAAATATAGAAATCATAGAAAACTGTCTCTAATCAATTGTTGAGAATGTAAAAAATAACTTCTATTTGTTAATGTTACAAAACGTTATCAAACCTCAACATCTAACATTGATTCAACCGTTATAACCCACACTACACAGGTCTCAGGATCACTTCTCAAGCCAGTTGAGTATTGCGCTCTCCCCTCATTTACATGTCTCAGTCATAGGTATTAAGTTTCCACCAACACTATAAAAAAAAATGATGTGATTTTTTATTAATTTTTATCAGAAAATAAATAATAAACAACATATTTGTTCATAACAGTACCAATAAATTTGAAATTCAACTATCAAGAGATGCATCATCACAACTGAAACGCTATCTGCATGAACAGAAGAATTCAACAGTTGTTATAAATATCATCAACAATCACATCCAAATCGAAGTACATGACGGTCCTGGACGAACTCAAGCCCAAGTTAGAGCTGTAGCTGGGGGTATTCTAGGAGAAGCTCGCCGTTGTGGTAAGTTTTAAAAAATGCAATGAGCCTCAGTTTAGAAGACTATTCCTATGACACTGTGCGGATACATCAATGTTTTAAAATCACCATACTTACTCACACACTTTCATTCAGGCGCTCATTAGAAGTCGAGTGCTTGAACACAATTACGTTTTGTAAACTACAATTAAAATAAGTATACAAATAAAGTGCACATTTGTAGAAAATCGACCAAAAGTATTCTATGGATTGCTGAAGGAGCCTGACATCCAAGTGCTGCCGGTACTTGTTGAAGATGAAGAAGATGTTGAAGAAACTCCTGATAAACCCAAAAAGAAAAAGGCCAAAAAGGATAACATATTTATGAAAAAACCAAAGTCAGATCCCAATGCACCTCCAAATGACCGAATACCTCTGCCAGAGTTGTAAGTATATTCTTAAAAATAAATAGATTACATTTTAATGTTATCATTATATCATCCCATTAAATATCAATACATACTGGCTAGTAATTTATAATGATCTATTACTGTTAAGGAAAGAAAATGATAAACTAGAAAAGGGAAAGGCTATTAGAGAAGCTGCCAAACGTGTGCAGCTTGGTCCCGAAACATTACCATCAATTTGTTTTTACACTCTGCTAAATAGCGGCAATACAGCGCTGTGTGCCGACATCTGCGAAGATTCTACATTATTGGCAGTAGGATTTAACAATTCCTGCATTAAGGTAAATAATTTTAAATATATATTGTATATCTAGTTCATAAAAAACATTAGTATAATTTTTGAATATTAGTATAATTTGCAAACTAAAAAAGTTTCCAATTTTTTTTAATATCTTAACCAATCTAATTGACTAAATCATGGATGCAATTTTTTTTGTTCATTTATAGGTTTGGACGTTAACTACCATAAGACTAAGGGGAATGAAATCGGCAGAAAAACTCCAAGAAATCGATCGAGATGCTGGCAAGTACATAAGCAGTTATTGTTATTATCATTATATTAATAAGTATGAATTAAATCATTTCTATTTATTCCGCCAGGTGATGTTCTTGTTAGAATGATGGAAGAAAAAGATAGAGATACTTGTCGTACACTGTTTGGACACTCTGGTCCAGTCTACAAAGTGGGCTTTGATCCTTTCAAAAATATGTTACTGTCATGTTCAGAAGATAGTACAAGTAAGTTACTTATATCATCTTATTTCTGTAGTGCAGTTTCACCTTTGTTAGAAAAAAAACAATATCAGGCCAAAGTAACGTTTTTCGTTAGAGGAGACTGAGCCTAAATGCTAGTCCATTACACTATAGAGTTGTAAGTAAAGCTTTTCAATCATCGTATTATAAAAAATATGGTACCGGTAACCTACAAACCGTCAAACGTACTTAGCATAATAAATGATATTGTTTCATTCTTTTTTCTTCTTAAAATTTATGGTTTGTTTCTTTTGTGCCGATGTGAATTTTGCTACAAAGCTCTTGAATGAAGAAATCTGTTTTTCTTATCATGTATGTAAGAATGATGAAACATCTGTTTGGCCATTTAGTTCGCCTTTGGTCGCTGTTGTGCTGGACATGTCTAGTGGTGTACCGTGGTCACATTTTGCCGATTTGGGACGTAAGGTGGTCTCCACACGGCTACTACTTCGCGTCCTGCAGCCATGACCGCACAGCTCGACTTTGGGCTACTGACCACCATCAGCCGCTTAGGATTTTTGCACGTCATGTGTCAGATGTGGATGTAAGTAAGACATTTTGTTCTTTGGGCATACCTATGCTATTAAATAAGCAGCTGCGAACTTTTAGGATTTCTATTGTAGATATGTATTTACGTCTGCCTGTTTGCCAGGTTAATTTTATAAAAAAAAAGTGCAATTGATAAATGTGAAATCGAAATTCTCATATAGAAATCTATTTGTTGTCTTCAGTGTGTGCAGTTCCATCCAAACTCTAATTATATAGCAACTGGGTCAAGCGATAGAACGGTTCGTTTGTGGGATTGCCTGACTGGAGTCCAAGTCCGCATTATGACTGGACATAAGGTATCATCGTTGTCACATTATCACTTCATTATAGAAAATTAAAAAACTGGAATGTGTCTTTGTATTACTACATTTCTGTTTACTAAAAATTAAGATTGGTATAAACACAAATTAAGACAAGGCAAATCAAATTACCTACCCTATCTAAATGATTTTTTACACCCAAATATCGTAATTATAACAACTTTGCAGACATCAGTTAATTACGGTTTATCTTGTAATGTCTTAACCATTATAAACGGTTAAGTGAAGATAAATTAGCTAACACATCTGAATAGATATAACTAGGAAATAATCATAGAATCCAAACAATTTCTATTAAAAAATTCAAATTCTATCAATCAATCTTCAAATTCTATCAGTCATAATGTATATTTTAGTCGACAATATTTACGTTGGCGTTCTCCGTTTGCGGACGTTGGCTGGCATCGGGCGGCGGCGCAGGCGAGCTGATGGTGTTTGACCTGTCCAACGGCACACCCACCGCAATCATCCCACCCTCGCACGTTGGGCCCATACACGCTCTAGCTTTCAGCCGGGACGGCACCATCTTATCCTCAGGTAATAATTATTCAAATATTTGAAACCATTGCCGTTTATTTTATAATTTGTATAATGTATAATTTATAATATTTAATATTTCTTTGTTATAGGTTCCTTAGACTGCAATATAAAATTATGGGATTTCACAGCCATTACAGAAGAGGCTTCTGGAGAAGAACCAGTAGCAAACACATCATCTCAAAAAGAAGATAAATTCTTATTGAGGTCCTTTGCCACTAAAAACTCTCCTATAAAGAGTTTACATTTTACTCGACGGAATTTATTATTAGCTGTGGGGACATATGAGGGAAGTTCATAATAAAATAACATTTTAAATTAATCCAATATATCAATTTTAATTACCACAATGTAGTTTCTTTACATAGCCTATAATATTTGAAGGAGGTAGGACCTCTCGTTGGTAATAAATTGAACCATTAAATTTAAAATCGATTCATTACATCTTGCAATTTGGGCTTTCATTGCTTGTTTAAAATCCTCCTTCACACCCTTATCTGCGCCACGAGTACCTATCCTTCTCTGTCCTAAATGTTGCTGTGAACTTGATAAAATATCTAATGCAATATTTTTGCCATCATTCCATATAAAACTAAGTTCTTCTAAAATATCGATGTGTATTATATAAGCTGAGAAAAGATGATAATGAAACACTCCTCTCTGTTTTATAATCTCTAAAATATGTATAAACACAGCTTCCTCTTGTGGCCATCCAAGTTGCATTAGTACAAGCATGTGACCATATGTTAAATCTGCTGTATTTCCTGAATTCAATAAAATTCTTATCAGCAAAGTGCAAAAATAATGCATAATTGCAACTTTTGTCATTGGGAGGAAATGAAGGTGTCTATGTTTACCTCCAACAATTAAATCAGATTCTAGTACTCCTTCGACCGAAGGCAAAAGAGGCAGAGCTGCAAGTATATTTTCAATACAAGCTGTGTAGTTTTTTTGAAAGAAGTATATGGATACTCTTACTACAATAGATGCAAGAGAATTCATTGTAGGAGGTGGCATTGCTTCTTCATATTTGCCACGGTAGAGAGCCAATTCTTCAGTAAATCCTTCAGACCATGGTTTTATTTGCAATTGTGATGTAAGTTTTATAAACTCGCGTGATACAATTTCACTACTATGTAAAAGTTCCCAACAATTTGCAGCAGCTTGAAACTGAGGTGCTGATATCCCCGACACTTCAATGTCACCCTTCTTTCTTTTTGACAAAGGCATTTCTGGATCTGAAAGGGCTTCAATAAGTATATGGTTACCTTTTAATGATTTCTGTTCAAAAAGTGATCTTAAGAAAAATGCAACTCCGCAATATAACAATTGTCGACAATCTTGACTATTTCTCAATGCCAATAACTTCTGAAAATATGATTCTTTATTCAAACTATTACTGTAATTGACTAAATATGTATCCCATCCCAATTGTCTTCCAAGAAGGTCTAATACACCATAGAGTCTCTGCCATGGGTCTGAAATGTCATTTTCTGCTTCATTATAAACATATGTGTTATAAAAATCAATTGCTTTTACTAATAACCGCTGTAGCAACCTCGGTGACTCCAATGAACTCAGTAAAGGCAAAGTTTCAACAACTAGTAAACGAGCATATCTATTATCATAAAATACCTTCTCAGTGTTTATCAATGTTTTTACCAGACTGTCAACACCCAATTGTGGAAACTTTTTAAGTAATAGTACTAATAGCCGACAATGTTCCATAGTGTCATCACTGTTCTCAACACTTGTCTTCAGTATTGTTAATTGTATATCAGGACATATGTTGTCAAACATGTGACTTAAGAAACTAGGATCGTTTGATTTTAAGGCATTTGCGATGGCTGATATTTCAGGTAGTAAGTTAGGTAAATTTGACCTTGAAAGCATCAATGAACTAAAACATTCTGCTGCTTCTTGAATGTTACCAGACTGTTTCTCCATTAAATAGGCTTCAAATTGAATTTTGAAATTCGTAGGAAACAATGTTTTTGCTGTTAGCATCCAGGCTTTAGCGGAATGAATGTTGTAATTTTGAGCTTCTTTAGCTCGGGATATAATATAATCTTCATCGTCTTCTGTCATCATAGTGTCTAATGCTGGCATCCTATATAACTGTAAAAATAATAATCACATTCAACTAATTAAACAGTAAACAAATTACTATCGTGTTAAGTCATTAACTTTTCTTCCTTACTTAATATTACTATATGATTGCTAGGTAAAGGAATAAATATAATTAAATTAAGCACATTAATAACATACCAGGATAATATATTAATAACTATCTGTATAGTGTATACTATACGAATTACTGCAGTATTGCAGTATTGCTCTGTAATTCATAAATGTTTCTTATGTTTCTTAAATGTAACTTGCACTTTCAATCAGAACTAACAGATTATACAACTTTGTAACAGTGAACCAAAGCACTGAATTTAGATGATTTAGGTGCCAGTGAGCTGTGACAATTTAGGATTAAATCAAGAATAATAATTTCACTCCATCCTTGAATCTACTACTTCACAAATAATTGTCACTGTCAATCAAAGATTAACATATCCCACTAACAATTTAGTTGTTTTTACGTTGTATATCGTCATAATAAATTAGAATAAAATTGTTCGAAATAATGTTGCACAGCAATTCTATTAGAAGGTAGACATATCATCCCTTTCTTGTGTAATATGATTTGTTTGGCTGAACAGAATAGTTTAAAGGCCGTTAAACTTAAAAAAAAATGTCAAATTCAACTCGATCTGTCATAATAGGTAAACTATA